>BLKR01014986.1:0-136455 GCA_011170035.1 Teleogryllus occipitalis
AAATAAATAAATAAATTAATTAATAAATAAATACATAAATACATAAATACATAAATACATAAATACATAAATACATAAATACATAAATACATAAATACATAAATACATAAATACATAAATACATAAATACATAAATACATAAATACATAAATACATAAATACAAAAATACATAAATACATAAATACATAAATACATAAATACATAAATACATAAATACATAAATACATAAATACATAAATACATAAATACATAAATACATAAATACATAAATACATAAATACATAAATACATAAATACATAAATACATAAATACATAAATAAATAAATAAATAAATAAATACATAAATAAATAAATAAATAAATAAATACAAGAGCAGTGAGAAAAAACTTTCGACTTTTTTTCAAAATCGGGTGTCTTTGAGCACATGTTGCAAAACTAAAAATTTGCTTATGATTTCTCAAACACAATACCACACATGACTTACCGTACCGTGACACAATCTTCTGTAACAGGTCCGAAGGCAATTCTGAATCACTCTGTTCTTTCCTCTCAGGAGCAGCTGGTCACTGACGTCGATGACGGCACGGCACCGCCTCCCAGCAGGAGAACGCTCCTCAAGGAGAGCAGATGGCATAGAGCAGCTTAAATTAAATTCGCTAAAAGTTGGTTCTAGAAGTACTGAAAAATTGACGAGAAAATAGGATAAGGAAACATGTCGGGAATTTCAGGATGTCCCCCAGGAAAAGGACAGTTTTCTAATACCTATTTCGAGGCTGCTAGGGAACCTAGGAAAGGGAACCGGGGACCATTGCCCATTTACACAATGGTATTTTAGTACCTAAGGAGCCGTGCACGGTAGAACACGGCTTGTAAGTGTGCAACGTGATCACGAAATACAGAGTCCGTCACGGGAGATTCAACGGATAATGCATGGTGCAACCAGAAATACCGTGGCTACTCAGACCACGATCACACTTTGACCAGTTGGAAGGACACACTAAAGCAGGAAATGAAGACCATGGTACGTGAGACGTTGGACTGGACTACACTGATTTGTAGGAAAGGCTTGAAATCTACGTTTACACAAGAAATCACTACAACTCTGACATTTTCTTTGATTTATAATCAAGGTAATAAAATGAGTTTTGTTGTTAAAAACAAGTCTCATCGGATAATTTCCGACAGTCGCCCTGTAATACACAACACGATATTAAAAGACTAGTGGATACGGGGAGTAATAAGAATGTGTTTGTGATTGATGAAAGTTTTATTAATGATCTACATCTTTTTTAGGTTTCTTTTTCAAATCTTGGTCTTATAGCAACCATTGAGATTGTTTTAACTGTAGGGAAGATAAGGTACAAGCACCTTATCACTTGTGATTTGATTGACGTGTCCGGGCGCGTCAACTGCTATGGTCATTATTTCTTTCAGGCAGTGAATGTTTTTATGCCTGGAGGGGGTGGTGTTCCTTCCACGCTGTATGGTAAGATCCGGCGGTGACCTACACGTTAGATTGCGGAGTATTCCGCCCTCCAGCTATCTCTCCCAGTGGCCACCGCCTCAGCCAGAAAAAGCTCTAAGCTCCCGACCGGTGTCGGGATGTGTGACCGGGAGCGGTGACTCATTCATGTCACTGTAGTACCTCTGAGCGGAAGGTCCTAGGTTCGAATCCCGACGGAGGCAGGATTTTCGACACTAGCTTTTCAGCTAGGTTGAATTCAGTTGCTGTCTGGAGGAGAATTCTAGCGGCCGGCTGCTCTGATCGGTAGTTTTCCGTGGTTTCTCCGATCAACACCAGGCGAATGCGGGAGCAGTACCCTACCAAACGGGCCACGGACCGCGCGCGATCTTTCCTTCCTCTTCCTTGTTCTATCCCCCCCCCTTACACACACAGTTACAGTAACATGCACTACACTACCACACATGCCGGGAGACCGGTTGGGGACTTAGAACGTGCCCGGCTGCGGCGGTGCCCCGGTGGTGGGAGATACCTGGTTGAGGGAAACCCCGATAGTCGACGGTAGGTCGGCGTCGGATCTGGCCATCCAGTGGGAGAAGATCATCTCTACCTTCCGATGAAATAACATGCACTCTACTTACGGGAGTAAGTATGATCTGATAAGTTGACGCGTCCGTAATCACTAACAATCAATCAATCGAATGTGTGCAGTAGTGTAGTGCATTGAAATGCAAGTGTACGTAAGGAGAGTGGAGAGGACAAGAAAGAAAGGAGGAAAAGACAGCGCGTGGATCATGGACCCTTTGTTTAAGGATACGGCCTGACTCATCGGACAAATCACGGAAACCTACCTATTCGAGCAGTCGGTTGTTGGAACTATCTTCCAGACAGCGGCCTAGTTATAGAATCAGTATCGAAAATTCACTACCGTCGGGACTCGAACCCTAGGACCTCGCAGTCAGAATCAGAGCAGAGACAGAGGCAATGATGGCTCTGAGCTAAATCTGCCAGTGCCTCGCTTGTGGACGTAATGAACGGTGTCACCGGATCGGCGCCAGTGGTTGCGGTCGGGGTAGATGGTCGGGTGGAGAAACCACCAGCGAAGCGGCTGTCGCTGTGAGGTCTCCGAAGCAGCTCGCAGATGAAATTCGCAAGGCTCCGAATGGTCGATCAATCTCCCGTCCGCAACTGTTTCAAGACAAGAAATCTATGCACGCGGTGATTGCTGCGACAAACCTGAGCTTTCACCGACAATTTCTAATAGCAAATGAAGAAATCTGATTTTCTTTTGCTGCCTTTTAAAATCAAGAACGATTTCCGGAATTTGTAAACTGGTTTTGAAACAACTAGCAAGTTAAAATGTTAATTGTGGATTATTTTCCACACATCTGAAAATAATCAAATTACTATGCAAATTTAATGTGAATATTATAAATTGTTTTATCAGCTTTTATTGTCTAGAGTCAAATGAAATCTGAAACAAATAGCAACTTCAATGTCATTAATTTAGTTCTTTTTCACACATGTCAAAAATTTAAAAAAATACATTGCAAATTAAATTTGAATATTATAAATTGGTTTATCAACTTTTATTTTCTAAAAGTCAAATTTAACGGAAATGAGATCAATGTGGCAATAAGAATTATTACAATGTAAGAATTCTAACAATCCATGGCCGCATGTGTACAACTATAATAAGTTTTATGATCAGTATTACGTATTCGGACACAATTCGAAGGCCTCCTTAATGTCAGTTCGTCACCTTTTCTAAGATGAATATTCAACTATAAACGAAAATTAGAATACTTTGGAATTAAAAAAAAAGGATAAAACGTTGTACGATATCCTGACTGTAACCGTTAGTACATTTCTTCAACGATTTTTCTAATTTCGTTTCAAAATTAGATGTATTATGTTTCGTATTTCATAAATAACTCTTGTTAACTCACCACGAGACTTAATGACTTTGATAAAACTGTAGGTTTTCGTACAAAATAATCAAATAAATATTGTATTGTAAACGACAAATTAATTATCGAAAAAAAGAAACCTAAATTATGCCTTACAAAATACTCTACCATTCAGTGAAAATCCTATCCAAAAATATTTGGCTGTTCTCAAATTTATCCCCCACCAAAGAAAAAAATGTTAGAGCAATATTTTGCATATCACGTAAATAATTTTATGTGATTATAACAAGGCAAAAATATATATTCCATTGAATACATTTACACGAGTGTTATTAAATATAACTTTACATTTTTCTCAGGAAACTTCTTTTGTTGCTAATATTTATTAATAAAACGAACGTATTGTACACATTTTTCAAGTTAAAACGCCAGTGATTGTTTAGTTTCGTAAAGATTGTTTAACATATTTTCATTGCTAGTTAAGTGATTTCAACGTACATTTTTTTCAAAGAAAGGAAATGAATATAAAAAAAAATAATTCATATCACAAACCAAAACGTCTCAAAATACGTTCTATGCATCTTCATTATGTGGTGATAATATAAAAGCAAATGCCTTGCTTTTAAAATTGATTTTACAGCCAAAGAAGAAATTTCAACATTAATACGAAAACCACTGCAGAAGAATCTATCTACACCTTACACTTTCACAAATACAATGTACGTGTAGTTCACACTCTACTATGGCGTCATTGTCCGTGTTAAAAGATCCTTTCCACTCCATGAAGCACTGTACTTTGAATGAGATTTTTGTGATCAACGTTCCGCGACACCTAAATTACTGGGCACCGAGCAAGCAATTCAAGTAACTGGCGGATATACCTAGTATTTTCCCGGTTTTTCGCTTGTCAATCTGTTTCGATGACAATCTTTTCAGGATTCAGATTTCTAATAGTCTGACTTATGAAAGACATCTGAAAAAAACCTGCAATTAATGCCTCTGAATCAATGGATTAGCCAAAAAGAGAACTTGAATTGCTGAGAGCAATGGGTAAAAGCGTGATTACCTCTATTTTAATTCTAACCTAGTAGTTTTTTTTTTATCGTGACTCTGCATTTAAGAAGGTAGTATGTTATTTCTTAAACATTGATACATCTTGTAACATGATAAATCAAGTTTAATGAATAAGAAGCGATAAAATAAAGGTAGATTTAAAAATAAAAACAGTGTTGTGGATAAATACTTTTAATTGGTATTGAAAATGATGAGATAACATGATATGCATTACATGAATGAATAGACGTAACATTAACATACACAATATTAATCATGATACAGAAAATATTAACAGTTCTTCCTCTCCATATATACTTCTTTATAATGGATTTTTATTATATACATTTTCCTCTTCTCAGATTTGAGCACATAACGTACCGTAAAATGATATTTCATCTTTAGTACTTTCAAACAATTCATCTTTCTTGTTCTCACCAAACACATACATATTCAACGTTAACAGCATTGTCTTTTAACCAGAAGCATACATATTAAGATATACTTAATTTTCTGGTATTGATTTTTCACACAAAGCAATACGCAGCAATAGAATGTACCACAATGTATTCACACACGTGTTGCAAATGTTGCGCAAACTTATTTGAAATTGTTAACAAACAATGTAAACCAGGGAACGAATGCATAGAATGAGTGTTCATTTTAAATTTTAATATGTAATAATTTTAATAAAATCAGATTTGCGTAAGTATTACAGGCTTTGTATTTCCATGGTATTAAAAATGTCTGCAAATTACTCGTTAATATTTAAACTGGCGGCCCCATTATTCAGGAATCATTGAGTTCAACAATAATATAAAATTATTTTTGAATTTTCTTGAATAATGAAAAGATAGACAAAATGAAAGAATGGATGAATTAAGATCAACAAAAATGTGATGGACGCAAAGTATTATTTGTTATACTTCGGAATATTTTGTGTTAAACAGCATTATCTTGGAAACACGTTGATTTATTATATGAAGTCACAACATCCATTAAAAGAATATTTTCAATCGACGTGAAGATGAACAAATATTTGCTCTTTGATCCTAAAATGCGGTACGAATGTTTAGATCCAAATGTTTACGAGAGTACGAGAGATGATTTGTACTATAAAAGCTAGTCCTGATTTTTGTCACCCAAAATAAGAGGCAGTTGACAATTCAACGAACAATTAACCACAGCTGACAAGAGACTCACTGCAACTTCCGTTAGGGCTTTCCGTGAAAATGCTTATCTTACATTGTAGCAGCCACATACGAATTTCCACATATTTATGTGTGCGTTTACCAACCGCCGCCCACACGCCGCGTGCAACGTGAAGGTTTTCGGCAGAGACGGTGAGGAAACCGTCTGGCACTCACCAGCCGGGTCGCCGCCGCGGCGCCGGCAACTGCCCTGGCACTGCGTTGCGCCATTGTTCCGGTCGGGTGACGCCGGCGCACAGTGTCTTGGGACAGGATGCGAATCAAAGGCAGCGATGCCAGGAAGCGACGATTTTATTCACGAAGAGCTAAAGCATACGGTTAAATGACACGCGCGTGGAATGCACGTATTTAATAAAATAGGAAAGCTTCACTACTAATTACGTTAGGAAAGTCTGCGAAGACAGATTTTATTCACAAGGAGCTAAAGCATATGAACAAATGACACGCGTGTGGAATGCACGTATTTAATAAAGTAGAAAAGCTTCCTTTCCTAATTACATTAGGAAAAGTCTACGAAGGAAACCCCTAACGTATTTAGGTGTAAAATGTGTTGGACAAGCTGGTCTCAAGGGTGTTTTATGTTTGTGTATGTGCGAGCAAAGCTAGTCAGATTGGCCGAACCAAATAAGCGAGCTTTTATACGCTTACTTAACCTGACTATCTCGATACGTTGGACGTCTTTGAATTTTCGCGTATTAAAGGGCGCATTTCACATGTTTCATATATTCATTTGCTTTAGCTGTCAAAAAATCCTCGCAGTCGGAGATCGACTAATTTCTTAGATACTTTAATACATCGCGCTGCGAAAGGGTACGTTTGTTCATTAAACTCAATTAATCCGTATCTCTGGGCCTCGTTTATGATCTCCACATTTGGTAATGTGCAAATAAAGAAAATTAGAAGAGACACTTTCTCAAGAACTTTCTTATGATTTATGAAAGCTGTGGGTTGATATTCTATGTTGCTCTCGTCAATTAGTCTTACCATCTCTTCCTGTAATTTCCATGTGCGATTCGTCACCCATTTCAGCCCACTGTGCGGAGGCGGCGACTGCCAGAGCAGTGACCTCCATCCACCGTCCAAATGGCGTCCACGTCGTCCACACCATTGAGGAATGAGTTGGTACGAGGCCCCATTAGAAAGGACCGTTTAGTTTTTTGACTGGAGATGTATACTACTGTATTCTCCCAGCTGTCGTTTGTGTCATGCACTACAGAAAAGGACGTGAATACGTTGTCGGATAATTTTGGGCTCCGTCTCTGTCACAGGTGTCTAAGTGAGATGACTGGGTACTTGGAAAATTTGTAAACATCCACTTATCACCACTGTCAACGCCACTGGTCATTCCGAATGAAGTTTATGAGTTGGAAACGTGATATAAATGGCTTCCGCGTACTCACAGGTACCGTACCTTTGTTTCAAGCGTATTTTTCTAGTGACACCTGCAGTTGCCTATCGTTAGGGAAAAGGCATTCTACGACATTTTATTTTTCGACAAAGATGTTAAACGGAATAATGAAATGAAGTTACGTCATCATGAGAACAACGAATCATTCAAAACCATTTTCCCATCCAAGTCAGAAAACTGGATAAGGTAAACATATTACATCATTATGACACAAAGGTTTCGTTTACAACTATTACACTACTCTAATTACCTAACTCATTCTTTCTTTGAAAATAATTGAATTAGGCTACGGGTAACTTGCAACATCTCACTCCCCTGTAAATAAAAAAAGAGCAAATAACGAGCTTTAATTGGACATTCTCAATTATCATCATCCATCAACTCATTCCAACTGATGAACCAAATTTCTCTTGCTCTACCCCGCACCAAATCGGATCCGTTACGCCGTAAACCGCTTCAACGGATTGCCATCGCGCTTCCAACGACGACGACCACGTTCCACGACCAATCGGTGGACCGACTCATTAGGCCGAAACAGAGCGGGACATCCAGAGACACGGCTGCTTTATGGGGAAGGAGAAGAAAGTGCGCTCTTTGAGGTTAATAAAATATCGTTAATAGTTCCTCGCGCATCGCAAGTTTCTTCCGAGTGCGGCGGAACTTCCTGGTGAAAGGGATCGCTCGGGATTGCTGCGTCTCGGAATCGGTTGGAATCTCCCGTTGGAGCCGGCGCACTATGACGCGGAATGGGGAAAAGGCGGGCAAAAGTATCTGCCTTTCATAAAATTAAATTCGCAACTTTAGTGTTACTACGTAGGAGACTTTGGAAAGGTGGAATTAGCATCGTGAGGCAAAAGGAAAACTTCTGTAACCACTAACCCGGGCGCTATTATGTTTTTGACAAACTAAACAGATGTTTGCTCCCATGCTTGGAATACATTACATAGAAGCTCCCATGGAATACATTACATAGATAGCAGTGATTAATTTGTTTCGTAATATTGTACTGTTTTACCCAAACTGAGAAACGAAATGCAAACTTTTCTTACTGGTCTCTGTTGACGATTTAGCACTCTGTCATCCGTTTAGAATAATCGAAACAATGGTTGTTACAAAAGATGGCGTAAGACATTTCTTACAAGAAATTGGATATCTCATTATTTTTTCTTGTAAAATGGTATTGAATCGGCACGATCACCGAAGGGGGCAGAGTTGGCAAACAAACGGCTGGGTCATGAAAAGTGGATTTTTTTCTACACAGATACTATAATGCTTCCGTTGATCTGGAGTTCGTAGCTTATGTCAACTACATCTTTCTTTAATGTTTAAAACATCTTATTCAGATATCCGCACCACTTTCCACCATTCTTATCAGATGTAAGGTAGTGGAAAGTGACTGGGAGATTCTTTTCTAATAGTTTGGTTACTCTTTTCACCAAATTAACACGTTACATTAATCTAGATAGTCAGTACTGATGCGTATCAGTTGTGATTGCTTATAAATTATATCGTTCAAATTTTGTCGACAAAAATTTAGAAAACAAAGCAGTTAGATTGTAGCCCAATGAATGTGAATTATAGAAACCTGCTACTCTAATTTGTCGTTGCCCTTTTTCTCTCATCTCATGTCTGTGCGAATTCCCAATCTGCATTTACACATAAAATACTCAACCTGTGGTGACTCAGAGCAATTAACGTCTTCAGAGTAGCACTAGAAAACGCAAAAACGGAACAAGGTGAGTGCTGAAACAAATCTACAGCGTTCAGTGACCACTCAGGCGCGTACAATGCAGATGTCGTTTAACGGCGATACAGGCGAAAAATAATATTAATACCCAATATATGTTATGATTTCATCACATACGTTGTCACGAAAACCCTTCGTCGTGGACTGTACTCACTCTATAACTGATCTTGGCTGTCCGGGTGACGCCGCGTTGAATGCTGTGTTGCGAACGTTTCGACCATATTTTTGTGGCCTTCCTCAGGGGAAGACAGGGGACCCCTGAGGAACACCACGGAAAGATGGTCGAAACGTCGACAGCACAGCCTTCGACGCGGCGACACTCAGACAGCCAAGATCAGTTACATGACTCTGGCCGCGGAAGCCTACGACTTCACTGTACTCACTCTATTTTCTTATCTTCCTAGAAGGCAGATTTTTTGTCCTCTTTTCCCGGATTCCGGACCATCGTGTGGCGGCGCCTGCTCGCTCCAAAGCACTCGGGGCGCGCTCTTTTGCGCTTCTCTGGCCGTCCACGTCGCGGCTCAATATGTTTTGCGCCGCGGAGAAATCGGCCATCGAACGGAGCGACGGCAGTGGAATCCGGGCTGGCGGTGTCTCGTGGTATCATTTGGGGCGTGAGCCGCTCCATGAATTGGGTAGCATTGGGTGGCGGGGTAATTTTCAAGTGGACCTGTGGCCAAACGAAAATGTTGCGAAATATTGCGCTTGAAACTGTATGTTCAAATCTGTACTACGAGCGTAATGTGGGTCAGGACATCGTTTGAGGTTTTGTAATAGATTTTCTTGAAAAGGAGAAGAAAAGAGTGTGTCACTTCCAGTAGAAGTAAATTCCATGGCTCAGCCGAAACATTTATCTATGAGACTGCCTTCTCAAAATACGTGTGTCTAGATTTTTTTCTTACTCTCATAAGTGATAGTAAAAGAAAGACCTTATGTTACATTGTTTGTTGGTAGAAATTTGATAATAATTATGCTTCCACAACTTTTCCTGCTCGTATATTAAACATATGCAAGTGTGTATTATTCATCGGATTTTGATTTTTTATTGACATGTTTGCGTACCGTTTCTCTTGTTTTTCGTAGGTTCATAACATTTTTTCAGACAATGAGAACTAAATGAGAAAGAAAGTTTGTACTACACCATTTTAAGACTTGCAATAGCTGATTTTGAAATAAGAATCAGAAGAACCAACTAAACCTTAACTGTTCTTCTTCTAACATGTTCAAAGAACTCACTTCTGTGACATTTGCAACTGATGTAGAACACGACTTGGTAGTATTGAACAACAACAACAACAACAACAATAACAACAACAACAACAACGTCCGATATCCAGTATTACAGGTAACGATAAATATCCTAAACTGTTAAACTTTGACATATAAACAGTTGATTCCTTCAAAATACATTTCCGGAAAGATAATTGTCACTCACCAGAACGTCCACAAGTCGACCTTCAAGAATTTTGTAAGGTTTGAAGGCAGATGTGACAAAACTTACGGCTCTATGCAAAGCACAACGCGAGCACGAGCCTGCTTTAGGCGGGTAGGAAATCTGTTACATTGTTCTTTGCTTTGCAATGAAGCAGGTAGCAACGGCGACAGACTTATAACCTGCGCGAGACGTGCTCCTCAAGCAATTCTTGCCCATGGTGTCCTAGCTTTTTTGCCCCTGCACACTTGCGATTGAATCACAGCCGGTGGCTACGTGAAGTGATCATCCACGCGGTTCAATCGCCTTAGTCAGTGATCGAACGGTTGGGGTGGTCGATCTACTGTACGATCCCTTCACACGGCGCCACTCAGCAACGCTTCCAAGTGACGCGTCTGCTGACAAAGCATTGGTTTAAATGGAGGCGTTCACATGAGCAATGCCGCGGCGTTCTCCCACCAACAGCAGCGCAGACGCGCGTTTGCGCCACCGCCAGCAGATCGCAGTTCTAAATATCAGCCTTCACACTCGACCACTCGGACGCGCCACTGAACCTGTTTTTACCTATTGACTCCCTCACGGCCGCCGGAGTCCATAGCCGGGTGATTCCCGAATTCTTCCTTTGTCACGGCCAGTGGCGCTCGGCGGTGGCTGTATGTGAAGGGCACTGCCGCACCTCGGTGGCGCCACCGAGTGGCTCCGTGTGAAGGGCACAGCCGCACCTCGGTGGCGCCACCGAGTGGCTCCGTGTGAAGGGCACAGCCGCACCTCGGTGGCGCCACCGAGTGGCTCCGTGTGAAGGTCACAGCTGCACCTCGGTGGCGCCACCGAGTGGCTCCGTGTGAAGGTCACAGCCGCACCTCGGTGGCGCCACCGAGTGGCTCCGTGTGAAGGGAGTCTTAGTGTGGATAGTTGACGCGGTGTTTCCAATCGCGGCGTTTTAATCGCAAGTGCGAAAGGGCGGTTTGGCCAGCTACCTGTCCGTCACTTCCCTTCCGCAACAGTCGTTGAGCGCGCGTTGAGCGCGGGGGCGGAGCTCAGCGCTGCCTCCGCGGCGGGGGCGGCGCGCGGTCCTCGGGCAGGAAGAAGAAGAAGCCGTCGTGGGCGGGGCCGGAGGCTGCCGCGGTCTGCGAGTCGTCCGCGAGCGCGTCCGGGGGTGCCAGCTCCCGCAGCAGCGCCGCGCGCTGACCGGCCGGCAGAGTGCGCAGCAGGCGCGACAGCGCGTACAGCTCCCCGTCCAGCGACGGCGCCGCGCCCGCTCCGAGCCTGCGGGCCATCAACCCTGCCGTTAACCACGGTAAAGACGACTCACGCTAAGAAGGGGCCTGTTTCAAAGGCCGGAAAACACATTAACGCCATGGACGTCGATGGAATTGACAGAGGTGGTGTCGAAGCCATTTAAAAGGAACCTTCTACAACAGAACGCATTGCATCGTCATTACCTGTAATGCAAGAGAGCATGGTCATAACTTGCAGTTATGTTGCCAGTAGTAGCTGCCACAGCGGTTCTTTCTCAGAGTAATCGCTCCTTAGAAATAATCCTATGCATCACCAATATGGGGGAGGGTAAAGAGCCATAACGTTTGATTTTATTGATGTTTTGATAAATTAATAATTTTAATGATGTTTTAATAAAAGATTAATAAAAAATGATATAATTAATAATGTTCATGTATATACATATAAAAATAAAAACTTTTCAATATCAGATAAATTAAAAAGGTTGACTTTCAATATTTGTAATTAATAACCAAACTACAATTTAATAAAAAAACTACTTTTCATGTTAAGTAAAGGCCAATTAATCTTCAAAACATAGGAAAGTATTATGAGATATTTTTATTACTTTAAAGTTGCAAATTTTTCCTAAGTATTTTCTGAATTTTTCGAATGAAAAGTTTCTAAGTGTTGATTTTACCTACAGCCAAAGACGCTGTTATAACTCAGATACTATCAAACACATATGATAAATTGGTTCATGTTTTGAACAAAAAGCGCATTATAAATAATATCAATAATCCCCATCTTTGATTGACCTGACTTCCATGTGGGTCATATAGGAACGTATCTTGTCACCACATCTGTTTTGTTGACATTAGTGAAAAGCTTGAGGCAATAACAAGAAGATACATACTTCAATCAAAATTGAGATATTAACATTACAAATAGCAGATGATTTGCTGTGTTTGATGTGGCTTATCTTTTTATTGTGCCAATCTCTTAAAATAATACCGTGCTTTCAATACATTTTGCAATAAATTTTGATTGTATTGATGATTTTAACGATTTTTATAGTAAATCAATTTAAAAATGTAATCCCATAGCTACATACAAATGATCTTTTGAGACTCCTCCCCCTGTGGTTTCGCTACAGTTAAGGTACCCATTCACGATTAAAAGGGGCTTGCAAACCTCTCCCACATAGCTTGTAGATCTGTCAGCGCCATATTGTTCCTAAGGTTCACCTCAGTATTGTTTCTCTGTGAGTTCCATGTGGCAGCAACTTGTTTGCAACCGGCGATAGTCAAGTTTGCAAGACCCGCTTGATCGTCGATGGCCCGTTTACAATACACGAACAAGTGCCGCTCCATCTGTTAGATCTGAATTTATATAATACATAATTCAAACGATTCAATAACAAACATTACTACAGCAATTTTGTTGAAACTATTCTTTAACTTTCCTACGTCGCGTCGTCTTCATCTAAATGAAGGAAATATTTTTTGGGCAAACGAATTTTTTTCAACGAAAATTAATACTTTTGCGAGACGCACAGTTTGTTTCGACCTTCTTGTCCTGGTTCTTCAACATGATTTTTCGAACAGATCTGAGCGAGGAGGTAGAGATGGTACGCACTGTAGAAAGGGGCAGCGATGTTGTGCGCAAATGCAAGATCTGGAGCATATGAAAGAGTTCCGTGGGATCTTGGACGTAGTTGTACAGGTGACCGCTAGATAGCGCTAACGGTTGCAAATTGCAGTTGCCAGGCGAGAGCAGCAAAGAACGAAATGTATTAAAATAATTTCGATAGCAATTATTCACTCAGTGTATGATTCTGTGCTGTCTCGATAAAAAGAATAGTACGGGAAAAAACGAACTAAAGAAAGGTTAGTAAAAGGTTTGATGGTTAATTATTTAAATTTGCCCCCGTTGGGGAGCGAACAGGAGAAATCAGGGGGCGGTGCCCCTCCTGAAAATTTCGAAAGAATTTCCACAGCTCTGGGAAATAAATCATTTTATTTTCCTAATTACTATGAACTTGTAATAGTTCCTAAGGTGATATTTTGTGAAATTGATACACCATAACATTAGAAAAGAAGCTCTTCGAAGCACTAGGCAATCCCACAAATAGTTCGACCTAAAATCAATTGTATTTGTTAATTGCATCATTAATTTCATTGTTTCATTCTGCTAGTAGTATGTTTCATTTATTTTCTAGAAATATATGCATTCTGAAAACATATCGAGTTTTATTTGCTCTCTCCCTCTTGTTTTAGGCTGTGCAAGTCCACGTTTGCCCCATTATCTGTCTGTCTCATTATTGCAACCGATTTAAAATCCTGCAGTCTCCGGGAATGAAATATTAGAGATAGGCAAGTAAGAAAATGCCTTCGTCGAACTGCAGCCAGCTTTTAAGGACTTCCCTTTTTCTGTCTGGGTTAAAAAAAGATTCAGGGCCGATTGTAGAATTCAAAATGAAGAATACTTTTGCCGTACATCATTAACGATTTCTTAAATTAGGTAGTTACCAATAGTCATATTTCATAGAAGTTTCTAATGAATGCGGAATATGTACTTCATAAGTAATCGGAAACAAAACAGCGTTCGATTTGCACCATGTTTCGTTGAGTAGTTACAGAGAATGAACAATCAATACTTTTTATACAGCATCCACTTTTTGTTCTGGGCTTTGAAAATCGTTCGTCATAGTTTCACAGATTTACACATACTTTCTCCCTACTTCTTGCATTACCAAGGAAATGTAACATACAGGGCTTAGAATCTTCCGAAGAATTATTATCGTTTTCTATTGCAGTAACTGCGAGGACCGTAAGTGAACTTAAGTACTAAAGTCAATAGAATGCCGAATGAACTCCTAAGAGAGCAGTTGATTAAAAAATGAGTGATCACATATGGGTTCTTATTTGATAATATGAAGTGTACATTGATGATTCATTCAAGAAAACTCATCCTCAGGTACTCATTTTAAGTGTTCACTACATATTTGATCCTCAAGATATAATGAATTCAATGGACCCGTACTATATCTCATAGAAACAATAAGCTCTGAGCAAAGACGGTGATACACTTTCCCGTACATCTCGTAGAATGAGCCATCACTCTAAATTATTTTCAATAAGAAAGTAATTTATTTTCGTTGTGAATTGAACAATTTCATGTGCATAATGGTGGAAAAAGTGACAATCGAAAAAGGCAGATAAGGCAAAAGAAGTGAAAGGAGAAGAGACAGACGATTATGAGAAGGAAGAAGGTTAATAAAGCAAGACAGTTATTTCAAGAAAACAATGCAAAGGAAGAAGATGAAAAGGGCGAACAGAAGGACCAAAATAAAAAAAAGGATGAGAAGCAGAAATAGAAGAGAAATAAAAAATTAAAGAACAGAGTTTTGGGAGAAGGAATGAGAAAAGAATGAAGAAGGGGAAGATAAAGAAAGAAGATAAACGAAAAAGAAGAGGAAAGAAAGAAAAAGAAACTAAGAAGCAAAAATATAATAAGAAATGAAATAAAAAAGAAGAAAAACCCGAACGAGAGAAGTAAAACTAAGGAGAAGAAGCGAAGAAATAAGTAGAAGAAAGAAGAGGAGAAAGAGAAGAGATAGAATAAGAAAGGAAGAAGAAATAAAGAAGCAAGCAAGAAAGAAGAAAACAAAAAATAAAGAAGAGAAAGACGAAGGGGATGAGAAGGAAGAATTAAATAATAAAGAAAGAAGAGGAGAAAGAGAAGATAGAAAAGAAGAGGCAAGAAGAAGAAATAAAGAAGCTAAAAAGAAGAAAACAAAGAAATGAAGGAAGAAGAGAAAAGCGAAGGGGAGGTGGAGGAAGAAGAAGAAGAAGAAGAAGGAGGAGGAGGAGGAGGAATAAGAAAAACAATATACAGAAAGAAGACAGGAATAGAGAATAAAAAGAAAGAAAGAAGAAAAGGACAAAGAAGATGAGCAAGAGAGGCGGGAGCGGAGGCAGGGGGGCGTGGCCTCACCTGGCGGGCGCGCCGTCGTCGTCGTCGGCCGCGGCGGTGGCGGCCGCGGGGCCCGTGGGCGCCCAGTCCGAGTCGTCTTCCTCCGCCGCCGCCCTCGCCCCTCCGCGCCGGGACCCCGCGCCCGCCCTCACCGTCGCCCGCGCCTCCGGCGCCGCCTGCGTGCTAGTGGTGGTGCTGGTGGTGGTGGCGGCCGCCTGCTCGCGGCGGGAGGACGCGCGTCGCGGGGCGGGCGTCTCCGCGGGCGACGCTGGCGTCGGCGTCGTCGTCACCTCCTTCTACGAGGTGGGGGAATCGTTTAAAAATAAGTGAAAACGCAATTTAAAAAATAAAAAAATAAAAGGTGAAATAATCAAAATGAAAAGGGAATAGTTGAAATCAAAAAATATAGTCTAGATGTGTGTGTGTGTGTGTGTGTGTGTGTGTGTGTGCGTGTGGTTGTGTGTGCGTGTGCGTGTGTGCGTGTGCGTGTGTGCGTGTGTGCGTGTGCGTGTGTGCGTGTGTGCGAGTGTGCGAGTGTGCGAGTGTGCGTGTGTGCGTGTGTGTGTATGTGTGTGTAAAATTCCCAAATTTAAATTCAATATTTGTTACAATTAATCATTTTAAAGTAAAATATATCATCTATTTCTTTTTTCAATTATAAATTGAGCATAAAAATTCTGAATTAAATCCTCAATTTTAAAACACATGTTGAAAAAAATCAACAAAAAGAAAAAAAATTCAAAATCTAATGTTCCAAGTGAAATTATTTGTTGGGTTTTTGACGGAGCACGGTAAAAGCTATTTGCCACGAAATTGGAAATGCATGCTTTAGCATGGGTACGAAAAGAAATTCAACGTACTGACCGTAAAAGGCAAGCTTTACTTTACTTTATCTTTCACTCTACAAACTTTCTGGCCTAATGGGTTAAACCTCATCCTTCAGCATTGCTCAGCCATTAAGATGATACTTTTACACACACAATCTCACACGTACTCACACGTTTCAAACGTACCCACACACATCGTACTCACTCACATGCACTCTCAAAAACTCTTACACAGTTTCACATATGTTCACACTATCACTCTTATTCTTTCACACCCTCTCACACTCATTCACTCTCGCATGCTCACACACTCTTGCATCACCTCACATTCTTGTCAACATCTAGTCAACAACCTTACTTATTGTTATCATGTATGAACAGATTGTAATTAAAAATTTAAATAAAAAACATTTCACATCCTCACAAACGTAATCCCACCTTCACAAACGCACGCTTCTCATACAAGCATACAAAACTCAGTCTCAAACGCGAGGAACCACAAGTTGAAAATGTACACATGCCCTAGAAAAAATATTACTCACAGACTGTGACATGCATGCCCACAGATAGCCACACTTAACTGATACTGTGGCATAACGGTTAGCGTACCGGACTCTTTACCCAAGTATGCGGGTTCAAACCCAATCGAAGCGATCAAACCCGATCGATTTTTCGAAGGGCGAAAAAATCCTTCGCACGCCTTCCTTTGGAGGGGAAGTAAAGCAGTCAATCCCATGTAGTAGATTTACTGCATTTATTAGCGAAATTTGCGTAGTTAGACGGAAGAGCGGGCCTGATGGCCCGTAAAAGTAAGGCACAAACTAAATTAAAAACTAAACTAAACTAAAAACTAAACTAAAAACTAATCTAAAAACTCAACTAAAACCTAAAGTAAACTAAACTAAAAACTCAACTAAAAACTCAACTAAAAGCTAAACTAAAAGCTAAACTAAAAGCTAAACTAAAAGCTAAACTAAAAACTCAACTAAAAACTCAACTAAAAACTCAACTAAAAACTCAACTAAAAACTCAACTAAAAACTCAACTAAAAACTCAACTAAAAACTCAACTAAAAACTCAACTAAAAACTCAACTAAAAACTTAACTAAACACTCACCTCCTTGGCCGCTCGGCTGCGCCCTGTGGCTGCCGCCCGCCGCGGCTGGGCGTCGCCCCATCGGGCGGGCGTCGCGGCGCCGCCGGCGGTCGCGTCGTCCTCTTCCGCCCAGTAGCCGCGCCGCGTGCGGGGGTCCATGTAGTACGAGAGCGCGCCGCTTCCGCTTCCGCTCCCGCTGGCGCCGCCGCCGGTCTCCGAGGGCGCGAAGGACTCCTCGGCGCTCCCCCCGCGGTAACGTCTGACGCACAACAACGCTCTTACTCCCTCGCAAAGGCAATCGAGGGGCAGTTATTTTTTATTTAGTTTAGATTTTCAAAGTTTAGTTAAGTTGTTAGTTTAATTTTGTTTTTAGTTTTTTAGCTTTCTAATAATTGTACTATTATTATTATTATTATTATTATTATTATTATTATTATTATTATTATTATTAAACTATCCCAATAAAGTTTCAGTTATGGTATTGTTGTTTTTTTAATTGTTCAGGTCACCGTGCCATTGAAAAGGTTACCGTGATAGCTAGTCTAATGAATGTAATGAACTATCCAATGAAGGTCAATCTTAATAACAAAAAGTAACACAATGAAGATAACATTTATTTTAATTTACCGTTTATATCTCAAACTTTTCAAATATAAATATTTTTATTTAAAAAATAACCTTCAGTTGCTGATTGATATCAAGGCAACATTTTCAATTAATTAAATAATTACGAACAAAGATAGATGACCTCGATCATTTATACTTTTTAATTAATTAATCAGGTAGGTCTCAAAATTATAATGCATACTTACTCCACTAACTTGTTAAGAATGTAATTAAAAATATGAAAATATGTTATTAGATTGACAAGTACAGCTCTATATATTGTACACATCTCCTTATAATATGATCATCAATTGTATCAATTTGCTCATGGTAAGTAACAATATTTTAAATCATTAGTATCTAAAAATTATAATGTAAAAACATAAATGTTTACAAAAATATTTTTCAACACTAGAAAATGATGAAAAAATGTCATTGAAACGAAGTACAAAATAAGAAATTGAACCACTAAAATAAAAAAAAGTATATCTTAACTGAAACTTTATTGGGATAAATTAATAACAGTGAGTTTATTTTTACTTCCTCGCTTTGGAATAGAGAGAAAGTTATGTAATGCTGCGCGAAAAAACGGCGAATTTTCGGCAGAAAAAATTATTACCGAACTCTGATAACGAAAAAGTGGGTAAGTCCAGTTGGTGGTGTAACCGGCATCCATATTTTGTGGATCCTCGATACCGAAAAATCGAATGAACAAAACCTCTGCCAGTCCATCAGTCCGTCTATAAACAACGCTAGCGGTTAAACCGTTCATCCGATTTTCTTCAAAATTGATATTCCGTAATCGATCTAGCAGATGTCGCGGACCCTGAATTTGAAACAGAATTTTCATTTTTTTGGGGGAGTGGTTACATGTAGCCCCTGGGACGTTTTCCAAGTTCTCTTAAAAATCACTACATCGTTTTGATAAATTTTGTTTTTGGATAGTGTGAAGGACGTTTGAGAGAATGGTGCAGGTCTCATGTTGGTTGAAAATATTAATTTTTCAAAATTACAATTATTGAGAATTTTTTTTGGCGTGTTTCTACAACTATAATTATGAAGATGAAACGCCGACAGCAGATGATTTCGACTTAGCTATGTAGCTAATGTTGAAAATCCTGCCACCATCTGGGCTCAAATCCTAGGACCTCCAAATCAGAGACCTGCAGTGACATCAATGGGTACTCTGAGCCACCTAAGCCGGTACAGAACCAGTCGATGTTGATGCAGAAATTCTTTACAGATTTCTGAAGATAAATGTTTCAGTCTTGTAGGGCATGCAAACGGTCGAAAATGACACTTTTCCTAATGAACATGGGTGGGAAATGTATGAAGGAGTTATGCATGTATAATATGACCCTGATAATTACGCAACATCAAGTGCACAGGTGTTGGTCAGGCACAAAATTTCCTTGATTCTGACATTCTCATGTAAATAAGAATGTAACCTGCTGTACACCAGCGCGTAAGATGTTGCCTAACAATTAGGAACACATGTTTTATGTGTAACTTCGTTAAATGAACAATCACACTACATGCTTCTTGGAAAAAATGATTATTTTTTATTTCTCTGCATGTCCTAGAAATTCATAACGTTGTGTCACCATGTAAGCCATCGAACGATATTTAGTAAAATGACGCGATAGTGCATGGATGATAATCACATTTACTTGTTGTGCATATGGCCATTAAATCACGCATCTCTACTCAGAATTGATTTTCAGGGTGCAAGTTTTTAGTCAAGAAAAACGGTTGTCTGCAGTGTGAAAGAGAGACCGTGAATCCCTGAGTTGTTGAATCCTGTGAGAAATTTGGAAGATTTCACCTTGTGATTGAGATTTGAAAGGGAAAACCAACTCACGATAAATCTATTATTTCATTTCTACGAAAACTATTCATACTTTTATTTATTTATTTAGAAATAGAAATCGTCAAATCTTTAAAGCCATTGAGTTTCATGAGCGATCAACTAATGAGTAGATGGTAGCGCTAAAAAAGAAGATGAAGCGAACAATGGCGAAGAAATGGTGAAACGAGAAGCAGGGGAAAAGGGGAAACCCCCAGAAATCCTGGCGAGAGATCGCTTTATCCACCCCAAACTCCACATGGATTGGCCTATCCGGTTCCCAGCGGTGACAGGCGTATGAATTGATCTTTGCCATGTTAGGCACCGCCAACCAAAACACGTATAATATGTAAATTATTATTTCTTTATTATCGGGTGAAACCAAGTCCAGTTCTCTAATACAAGCATCATCGCACATGAGATATTGTCGTGAAGACCAATAGTCGAAGCGATTGCTAACAAAATCGAACTCAGTCCATTGGTATCAGCTCAATCCATTTCTTACCAAAGTTCATTTAGGAGGTTCACCTAGTTTTAGTTCAGATAGTTGTAACATCACAAATGAATATACTTCAAATCCAGCTTACACAATCTACAATAAAATTCGTTTTCTCTTCTTCTATAGTTCCATTCATAAAATTTCTTTTCCCCTTGAATTCAGAAAATTTCTTGTCTTATCTGCAATTCTGTTAATTGGCCCTTCTTGTACGGAACAGAAAAATGCACAAAAGCTATTGATTGGAGGAAAGAATCTAAAAGCGAGTTCAACAACCTGATGAAAGGGCATAAGAAAGGATGATCACGGATCGTCGTGCTCTCTTTTGTTGCAACTAAGCTTCTTTCCGTGGAGAGTTAGGAGAAACTAGTCGATTTCTCCCGTTACGTTAATCTACTTTCGGAACCATAAAAGGGATCTTGCAGCAAATACTAAGTGTTTCCAGTTTGAAATAAAGATGCAGAAGAACATACTTTTAAGTAATATTAGAGAGTAAAGAATCTCAGTCTGAAAAAGAATCACTATAATAATAATAATAAAAAAGATAATTTTGATGTTAGTTTGAAACACACAACGAAAAACCGAAGATAAATTATAATTCTTACAACTTTTTTTTTTAAATTAGAAGGAAACCAGAATGTATCTGACAATTTTGAGGCTATTTTAGGATTAAAAATTACAAAATACAATAAATTCCTGTCATTTCCTTTCTGTAACAGAAAAAAGTTAAAATACGTTGGCCAGTGTTATTGTTGTTAATAGTGAAACATGGATTATTAGACTTGTATCTATGATTAGCCTAATTACATCTCTGATGTCAGATTCGTGAAGTTCGACTTAAAATCGTAACGTTTGATTTAAATTTCGTACGTTGGATTTAAATTGCGTAAGTTTGATTTGCATAACTTTGCCTTACAATTTCGAAAATGTGCACACAATTCACTTTTAGCCATAGCACGTCATACGCAGTTTGAACTGTTTTTTGACGTAAAATAAATTTTAAAAAATTCCTAAGTTTGACTTAAAAATCGTAAGTTTGACTTAAAAATCGTAAGTTTGACTTAAAAATCGTAAGTTTGACTTAAAAATCGTAAGTTTGACTTAAAAATCGTAAGTTTGACTTAAAAATCGTAAGTTTGACTTAAAAATCGTAAGTTTGACTTAAAAATCGTAAGTTTGACTTAAAAATCGTAAGTTTGACTTAAAATTCTTAAAATTCGTAAGTTTGACTTAATACTCGTACGTTGGACTTAAAACTCGTACGTTGGACGTAAATCTCGTACGTTGGACTTAAAACTCGTAAGTTGGACTTAAAATTCGTAAGTTGGACATAAAAATGGTACGTTGGACTTAAAATTCGTAAGTTGGACTAAAAACTCGTACGTTGGACTTAAAATTCGTAAGTTGGACTGAAAACTCGCAAGTTGGAATCATAAGTGGGACTTAAAATCTTAAGTTGGACTTAAAATCATAAGTTGGACCTAAAATTGATACGTTGGACTTAAAACTGGTATGTTGGACTTAAAACTCGTACGTTGGACTTAAAACTCGTACGTTGGACTCAAAGCTCGGGCGTTGGACTAAAAACTCGTAAGTTGGACTTAAAACTGTGAAGTTAGACTTCAAATTCGTTAATTGGACTTTACATTCGTAAGTTGGACTTAAAATTCATAAGTTTGACTTAAAATTCGTAAGTTTGACTTAAAATTCGTAAGTTTGACTTAAAATTCGTAAGTTTGACTTAAAAATCGTAAGTTTGACTTAAAATTCGTAAGTTTGACTTAATACTCGTACGTTGGACTTAAAACTCGTACGTTGGACGTAAATCTCGTACGTTGGACTTAAAACTCGTAAGTTGGACTTAAAATTCGTAAGTTGGACTTAAAAATGGTACGTTGGACTTAAAATTCGTAAGTTGGACTTAAAACTCGGAAGTTAGACTTAAAATTCGTTGATTGGACTTTAAATTCATAAGTTGGACTTAATACTCGTACGTTGGATTTAAAGCTCGTACGTTGGACTTAAAACTCGTACGTTCGACTTACAGCTAGTACGTTGGACTAAAAACTCGTACGTTGGACTAAAAACTTAGAAGTTGGACTTAAAATTCGTAAGTTGGACTGAAAACTCGCAAGTTGGAATCATAAGTGGGACTTATAATCATAAGTGGGACTTATAATCATAAGTTGGACCTAAAATTGGTACGTTAGACTTAAAACTCGTACGTTGGACTTAAAACTCGTACGTTGGACTTAAAACTCGTACGTTGGACTCAAAGCTCGTACGTTGGACTAAAAACTCGTAAGTTGGACTTAAGATTCGTAACACTTAAAATTCGTAAGTTGGATTTAAAACTCGGAAGTTAGACTTAAAATTGGAAGTTGGACTTAGAACTCAAGTTGGACTTAAAACTCAAGTTGGACTTACAATTCGTAAGTTGGACTGAAAACTCGGAAGTTGGAATCTTAAGTGGGACTTAAAATCATAAGTTGGACCTAAAATTGGTACGTTAGACTTAAAACTGGTATGTTGGACTTAAAACTCGTATGTTGGACTCAAAACTCGTACGTTGGACTCAAAGCTCGTACGTTGGACTAAAAACTCGTAAGTTGGACTTAAAATTCGTAACACTTAAAATTCGTAAGTTGGACTTAAAACTCGGAAGTTAGACTTAAAATTGGAAGTTGGACTTAAAACTCAAGTTGGACTTACAATTCGTAAGTTGGACCTAAAATTCGTAAATATCACTTAAAATTTGTATTTTTGACTTAAAGTACGTACGTTTGATGTAACTTTGCAAATATTAAACTGATCGTGGGCCGTCGCTACGCGCGTGAGGTGGAGTGGGAGGGGACGGTACCTGGGGACGTCGTGTGCGCGGCGGCGCTCCTCCTCGGCCTCGGCCTCACGCTCCTCGTCCTCGCGGAGGTGGTGGTGGTGGTCGTGGTCCTCGTCGAGGTCGTCGTCGTCGTCGTCCTCGGGGTCGGGGATGTAGGTGCGCGTGAAGATCTCTTCCTTGGTCACGCGCCGCGTCTGCACCGCCACGCGCCGTGACGTGGGCGTGCTGGGCGGCGCCGGGGGCGGCGGCGGGGCGGGCGGCGACGGCGTCGGCGTCGGCGTCGGCGTGGCCGGCCGGCTGCGGCCCCACGAGCGACCGCGGGCCCTTGGGACAGACAGAGGGACCCACTCGCAACTGACCCCTTCGAATCACGTCCGCGGAGGAACTCATGGTTTCTGGCGCAGCTTGTAAACGACCACCGGGACCCTGCGCACTCACGTCGTTAGCAGCACCCACGCCGTTAGCAGCACTCACGTCGTTAGCAACACTCACTTCGTTAGCAGCACTCACGTCGTTAGCGGCACTCGCGTCCTTAGCGGCACTCGCGTCGTTAGCTTCTAGATGGAAGCAATCAGTAGGCGATGATTAGCTCCGTGATGCCGAGATCATCCGGTAACCCATTTGTTGGGATCCTGGCCTGTCGATCTTTGGGCGGGATTGAACGAATAGCTTCTTTGGAATGTCCCGGATCTCACATATAAAAGTCCAGACAGTGACCATGAACCTCCCTGTCAGATCACCCAGGTTCCGGCGGTACTCACGTCGATTGCATAAAGGTCATTGCAGTGAGAAATCGGGAAGGGAACCCCAAGCTGCCCGAACCTACGTTGGTGTGGCCCCCTGTTGGTGTGTTGGCTTTGTCGTGGCACTGGCCCGGTACTCTAGGCATGCAGAAAGACTTGTCCCGAAGCGTTATGAGTGGTACATTGATTCAATTCCCGCACCCGCCTGGAATGCCGGTAGCTCTGAGCTGGCAGGTCCCCCGACCCAGGCATTGTTTGATGAGGTTAACGAAAGGGTACAATGGGTTCGGTCAGGATCCAGATACCAGCCTGTAAGCGTACTTGTGCGTCAGTGGGGGGGGGGCGGATAAAGCGAAAAGCTTGGTGCTCATTCCGGAATGAATTCGCCCTGATAGAACAAGTCATTGTGTGGTGTGGTAGACAACGCAGGGTTCTACTATTTCCTCTCACGCCCACCAAGCCAGGTAGCGCCATCGGTATAACAAGGGTTAACAATCGCCGCTTATCGGTGCTATTCTGGCAACGGGAAGACACCAATGGAGAGAGGGAGTGAATGGTGAACCTCAAAATAAAAAGGAAAATTATTGAAGGAAAACTGTGTATATTGAACAACTAGAATTGTACTATTTTGAAATAAATTTTAATCTTCGGCTTGTTTGTGTTAAAATATTTTATCATTGTAGTTTTTTGACCATCCTGTTCAAATTGGAGATTGAGATCACGGGATGTGGTCGGAGTAAATTTAAAAACTATAATCACTGAGTTTGCCAAGTTTGGGAATATATTTATTCCATCGCCAGGACTGGAGCTTGTAAACATTTTATAGTATTGTCCGTTACTTTTATCCTCAAAATTAAGCTATCTAAATAGCATAAATATTTTAATGATTTTCTGTACTTGGAGATTTCTCCGCAGAGACGCAGACTACCACGTTCTGTTTTGAAGAACTGATTCCAAATACACAATGTTTCTTCGAATGCACAAAAGCGTTCTTTTAACAGACAAATATTAAAATAACACTGCAATCTATTCATGGGGAGGACTAGCTGCATTAGAACCCCGAGTTCTTACGAAGCTATGACGCATGGAGACGATTTGAAATTGTTTTGTAAACATCCTGCGAGCATTGAAAGATGAAACTATCACTAAGGGTTCAGATGGGATTTTTAAAATGAAAGTGCTAATTGATGTAAGAGAAACTCCTTATTTAAATAATGCAGAGGAAAGAAACTTTGTTGACATCCGTCCTTTACCCTCATCCCCATTTGGTACACGATTGCCAAAAGGAATGAAGAAATAATTAAACACACAAGAACGTTGTTTTCACAGTTTAATTTCACATATTCATTTCTTATTAGTGGAGGTGTTAGAATGTACATAATGGTTTTTACATTTTTGGAGCATTCTAAATTTTTGACCTCTAAGCAGGAAGAAAACTTGTAAATAATGAAGATGTAAAACAAATTCTGGACACGTAAGGTGTTTGCTTTATTTTTTTCATTCGTGGGTAATTGTTTCATAAATATATTTTCCTTAGAAAGTATTTCATAATATTTCGGCTGAAATCATCAAATTGATTTAATTAACACTTAGAAAGGAATGTGCCCAATTGTGTCTTCCCGTTTTACTAATGTTATCTTAATTTGAGTTTGATAGAATAAGGTTAATGAGTGTTTTATTTTCGTCAAAAATCATTTTAATTGAGTAAAATCTAAAACTGGATGTAGACAGGTCAATTTCATATTTCGGTTACAAAACTGCAATTATTTTAACAAACTTTCACATATAATTAAAGCAATAAATACTCATTCAAATTTCACTTCACCTGTTTTTTCTATACTATGTTAGTTACAGAGGTAAACTACTTTCAAATACGATTTCAGGATTTACAAGCGATGTTGTCATGTGATTTTATTTCTTGTTTGAGAAAACTCCTAAATGAAACTTATTCCTGTGTCTTATGACATAACTTTCAGACTGGATTAATTGCATAATAGTTTAAATACATTTATTTTCCATGAAACCAAACAATTGATTTAAGATTTTTTTATTAAACCCATAAATAATTGATTTAATATTTTATGTCCTGTTTTTTAACTTGTTTAAGTAATGTCTTTCAATTCTTGTCGAATTGGAACTAAATCGAGTGGTAATAGATGAGGTGGAAAACATGTCACCTCCTCTTAACGCCATTCGACCACCAGCAATGCACACGCCTTTTCTTTATACGTCCCAGTTTCTCCCGTTCAGGCGATTGGTTCAGAAAACCCTCGCAGAATATTGTCCGGCCAATCGTTACGACATATCTTATGGAAAACACAGATCTTTCGTTTAACAAGTTTTCTCTTTAAATAGGTCCCTAAAGCACATAATTTCACTTCTCTCTTCTACAAACCGTTTGAATTTGATTGATCTTTCTTCGCATTCCCTATTAAACGAACTTTCATCGTTTTTCTTGGCAATGACAGAGTCGTAGAGTGGCTGTGTTAAGTGCCTCCAATCATGTTTTGCTTGTTAAGTGTTTAACTTCATGTTTTGCTCGCAAACTTCTATAATCGCAGCCGATGACGAGATAACTTTAAGAACTAAATGCCTTGTCACTATCTTTTATTAGACAGGTGGTGCTGCGGCCGGAATTGTCCGGAAGTCCGGAATGGAGTTCTTAGAAATAGTAGTGCTCATTGCGCCGTCGATTTAACCGTTATGTATCCATTCGTCAGCGGTGTCGTAACTGAGTGTGTTAAGAACCACGAATCTTCCAACAAAAAACTACAAGTGAGACCTTCAGTTGTTATCTTTGATCCTCAGCTTCTGAATGCTGCCTGACGAGTGCATTGGGTGAGAAAATTTAATGATTTGGGTTTCGTTTCTCCATGTTTCTAGAGACACTGATTCAGAATAGTTTCTAGGGGCACTAGTGAAGGCCAGTTTTCTTCATTTTACCAAAGCAATGGGCTTTGACACAACGTAGTGACATTGAATAATTCAAGTAATGAATATTAAATAACGTATGAGTGAAATTTACTTCTAATGGCCATTAATTTACAGTCAATTCAATTTAAATAATCCGTGTATAAATATTTACGAGTATTTAACACGTTCTGCTGTAAACAAAATATAGACAAGAAAAGTAAACAATGAAAAATATTTAATATTAAGGCACCTTAGATATAACACTGAAAGATAAATATGAGAGCAAGACAAATGGCCTGTACTCCAATTTATTCATTTCTTTTTTGAGTTGGAGCTTTCTATTATTTGAAAACTTTTGTTTTATGACTCTTTGGTCTGTAGTAATGTAAGTTAAATATTATATTGAAGGCTAAATTTGTAAGAAATTTCAAGCATTTTCGCAAATTAAAAACAAAGTGGAGATATATTTTCAGAAAACGCGGATGTCTATAACTATAACACTCGATGTAGTAATCATATTCATTAGGTGGCAGTATCAATATAAATTATCATACAATACATGTATATTACTTTAAAACACTTTGCCAGATGACATTAAACGATTAAATGCGATAGAAAAGTTTATATCCCAAGTGAAATCGTTTCTGCTGCATAACGGTTATTATACAATTAGAGACTATACTGATTATCAAATTATCAAAACATTAATTTTAACAGTGATATTTAATGTATTAGTTACCATTTGGACCGTATAATTTTAAACAACCTGTATCAAGCATTGTACCGCAGCCTCTGGGTCAATGACCCCCATCTCGATAAGGTTTTTCGTCCAGTTTCTCTGATCCTTTGAGCAAATGCAGAGATGGCCCTTTCTTTTGCTTCTGGACATAAATGTAACTTCATTATCTGTACATGTCTTCTATAATTCAGTGCGAAGTATAGTTATTCAAATTATCGTTCTCCATGTTGTCGCGGCAGGAAGTGATATGACCATGACGAAGGACATGAGAGATAAGAGCCCAAATTTATTGCTGATTTAACCTTGAAATTAGATTTTATCACATCGGAGCGAATATTTTTGTTAACAACCGTTGCAAAAATAATGCTCATTTTTTTCTGTATTCAAAATTCAAGGAGTTTATGGCTTACGGTAGGGATCACAGAAGTTTGAAAACTTTCACAGAATTCACTTCTCCTCATAGCACGTCACTCACAGTCTTTAATTTCTTTTGACGTAAAATAAATAAATAAATAAATAAATAAATAAATAAATAAATAAATAAATAAATAAATAAATAAATAAATAAATAAATAAATAAATAAACAAATAAATAAACAAATAAACAAACAAATAAACAAACAAATAAACAAACAAATAAACAAACAAATAAACAAACAAATAAACAAACAAATAAACAAACAAATAAACAAACAAATAAACAAACAAATAAATAAACAAATAAATAAACAAATAAACAAATAAATAAATAAACAAATAAATAAATAAACAAATAAATAAATAAACAAATAAATAAATAAATAAATAAATAAATAAATAAATAAATAAATAAATAAATAAATAAATAAATAAATAAATAAATAAATAAATAAATAAATAAATAAATAAATAAATAAACCACTATTTGTTAGGGTATTTTTACACGAGGCCCCGCCTACCTTGCGGTGGTGGTCCGCTGGGGCTGCGCCGTCGCCGGGGGCTCCGTGCTGGTGGTGGTGGTCCGCTGGCTGGCCACTCGCGCCGCCGTGCGCGCCCCGGTTCTCTGAGATCGCGCCGTGGTCGCGGGCGTGCGGGGCGTTGTGCTAGTGGTTGTGGTAGTAGTGGTGGTGGTTGTGGTGCGTGGGGTACGAGGCGTGGTGGCTCTCGTCGTGGTGGTACGAGTGGTGGTGGTAGGTTCGGTGGTCGTGGTGGGCCTTGTCGTGGTTCTGGGTGTAGCTCTCGTGGGAGGACGTGCAGTTGTTCTGGGCGTGGTGGTTCTAGAGGTGGTTGTGGTGTAGGTGCGGCTGCGTGAGTAGGTTCGGCGGTCGGGAACGAGCTCATTCTGGGGGCTGGAAACCTGAAAAATGCATTATACAGCGATAAATGGAATTCGGATAGAATCCATTTTGCATTCGAAGTGCTTGCTTTTTAGAAGATTCTAAAAAGGCACTATGTGGATCAAATATTCTGGAAAACATCTTTGGTTTGAATTCAGGCTGCCATGAACTTTATTTGTAAATAAAAACTCAGATGTCAAAAAAACTACATTAAGAAAAAAAGCTTTTCAACAAGTATCTCCAAATATGCGAGTTCCATAGTTACTTCATAGTTTCAATGAAGTAGATGCTTTCAAAAGAAAAGTTTTTTAAAGATGATAAAAATAAACAAATCAAATTTAGGTGTTGAAACACTGATATTTAAATATTTTCGTGAACATTCGGTTCTTCATAAAGATAAGTCTCTGAATATTAATGATTACGACATTATATTAGCATCAAAATCTATCTAGGAACTCATCAACATTCCAGTGTTTAATCGTCGTAAAATTTTAGTAATCTGAGGCGTGCTCTTCTGAGCACTTTAGTGTAACTGTGATGAGTTCATGTTGAAATGTGTATTGCAATGAATTAACAGAAAACAATATCGATGATGGTTATTAGAAATTTGAGTCGAAAGATTTCCCCTTCCAAAAGACCAGCTTTGAGAACAACAGCCCAGAATAAAATTATTTAGATGAGAATTCGTGGTATTATCGATAGGGCATGTAGTATTTGTTGATCTTTAAATAATATTAGAAATGCAATTTTCCGCAAAACGTTAACATCAAGTTAGCACCGCGTTTGAGGAAAATAGCATTTCTGGTATTATTTAAAGAGCAACAAAATTTTTATGGGAAATATATGAGCAATAAAATATGACAAATTCCCACCCAATAAATTGATATTTATCTCCGCAATTCCTTGTTTTCCTTGTCATTGCGGTGCTAACTAAATATCAAGTTAGTCGAATGTTTAACAGCAGAGTCAAATGAAGAGCGACGATTTTTTACGTAAGAAATTAGCAAAAACAAAAAAAAAGTGACAAATTTTGAGTTCAATTCCAATAAGTTTTCAAAACTTTGCTGAGCAAACTTGAAGGACCTGAGGGCTGTAGGGTACTCACCGCCTTTGCCTTGCCCGCGGGCCGTGTGCGCAGGATCTCTGGGGCGGCGGGGGCGACGGGAGCGGCCGCCTCCGTCGCGACCTGCCTCGGGGCCGGGCTCTCGGGCGCGGACGCCGGCGCGGAGGGGGGCGGCGGGTCCTCGGTGGTGGTGGAGGTGGGCGTGTGGCTGCTGAGGAAGCCGCCCAGCACGCGGTTGATCTGCGTGGGCGTCAGCCAGCTCGCCGCGCCCTGCCACCCACGCAAGCATATTTAGACACCCCCGCTCTCATAGCACAGACTATCGCCTCATTCATTGATTCGCTCAACGGTTGGCACCGGGAGCGGTAGCTCAGTGCATCAACTGATGTCACTGCAGCTCCTTTGACCGGGAGGCCGTAGGTTCGAGTCTTGGCGGCAGGATTTTCGACACTAGCTTTTCAGCTAGGGAGAGGAGAATTCTAGCGGCCAACTGCTCTGATCGGTAGTTTTCCGTGGTTTCTCCGATCAACAAGCGAATGACGGAGCAGTACCCTACCAAACGGGCCACGGACCGCGAGCGATCTTTCCTTCCTTCTCCTGTCCTATCCTCTCCCCTTACACACACACACTTACACTAACATGCCCTACACTACCACACATTCTGGGAGACCGGTCGGGAGCTTAGAGCTTGTCCCGGCTGGGGTGGTGCCCCGCTGGTGGGAGAGTCCTGGTTCGCGGGAAACTCCACTAGCCGACGGTAGGTTGGCGTCGGATCTCGCCATCCATCGGGGGAAGATCACCGCCATCTCCAGAGAGAGAAAAACATGCACTACACTAACGGAACTAATGACCAGAACAGTTGACGCGCCGGGAAACACGAAAAAATCAATCAATCAATCAACGGTTGGCGCGTCTACTGCTAATGTCACTAGTCCCGTACATGTGGTGCATATTTTATCAAAGGAGATGACGGTGTTCTTACCCTGCAGGCTGGCGAGATCTGGCGCCGATCCACGTCGGCTGGCAGGGATTTTCCCTAACCAGGTATCTCGCAGTAGTGTGGTACCAGCCGGGATAAGCTCTAAGTTCCCGATCGGTATCCCGATAAATGTGGTAGTGTAGTGTGACGGGAGGTGTGTGTAAGTAACCGGTGAGGAAAGGGCAAGGAAGAGGAAGGCCTGGTCAGTTTGTTTGGGTACCGTTCCAGCATTCGCCTGGTGTTTGTTCGGATAAACCGCTGAAAATTACCAATCAGAGCAGCCAACCGATAGAATTCTCCTCCAGACATCGGCTGACCTCATCCTAATTGACAAACTAGTGCCGAAAATCCCGCCACCATCGGGACTCGAACCCTTGGACCTCCAGATCAGGGACACTGTAGTGACATCAGTTGACTCCCTGAGCCATCTTTGGCGTAATCAGAGCGTCTCGAGGTGTTACAGTCCGACCCCTCGCCTCCTACCTCTGGTTACCGCGTTTGAATATTCGATCCATCCATTTCGAATTTGAGGTGGGCTAATCGGATAATAAAGCAAATTTTCTCAGGGTTCCTGCACTTTCCTTTGCTATTCAATTCACCATTTGCTCAATCATAAATCGAATCATATCATTTCCCACCTCTAAAACTAGTCAACAGAGAAATGACCGAATCGACATGGTACTGAGATCTTCATTATCATCCATATAAAAAAGGTCCCAGAACCATACGGCTTTGAGAGTTTCTCGACTATTCCCAAGGACTTTGCAAAGACGGGCAACTTCCCCAACTTCCCCACCTTCCTCTCTCTCTCTCTCTCTCTCTCTCTCTCTCTCTCTCTCTCTCTCTCTCTCTCTCGCTCTCTCTCTCTCTCTCTCCGGCCGTTTTAAATTATTGTCCTTACTAACAATAATTAAAAGTCTGTACTATACGTTAATTAGTTTCTTCTTTGTAAGAGATCTGGGTACTTCTCACAAGCAAACACACACCGAATCTACCAGGAAAAAGTACACTGCACGCTCCGCCGATACTCCAGGCAAGTACCGCCGGTATCGGTATAGCCGGTACCGACAATTCCGATCCTTCACTTACGTACAGATTTCACAAGCCGATAAGGAGCGCGCACGCCATCCAAGAGTATCAAAAATAAGCAAATTTAAACGACCGATAAAAGAATGTGTTTGTTCGGCTCCAGTTGGTGACATTCCCATTTAAATATATGCATATGAACATTATTAAATCTATAAATATTTTAATTAAAACTACACCTACATGTACATACTAGTACATATCACATTACATACCAGTTATTAACTATAATTAAATATACGACGTTAAAATATTTCTTAGATAAATATTTAGGAGGCTACATAAAATGTTTCTGATTGATAGAATTTGATATAAAAAATCTATAATAATATTTTCAGTCTGAGGAGTTGCAGAGTTTACTGAAAAAATGACTACTCATTTTAAAAATCTTTCATAAAAATCCCAAATTATTTACAAATTAACATGCATTTTCATTAGAAATTTCAAATTACATACACATGTTTACAATATTTTCAGCAATTTCCATTTTGATACGAACGTTAGAACGGAATCCCCACCCTCTCTTGCACTCGAATCGCTTCGTGCAGAAACCCATCATGCCCATAAGAGAGAGAGAAAGAGAGATAAAAGAGAGGCGAGAGAGGAGGAAGGAAGAGGATAGAGGAGAGGAGGAGGAGGAGAGAGAGAAGGAAGGAGTAGGATAGAGGAGAAGAGGAGGAGGAAGAGAAGGAGGGAGAGAGAGAGAACCTCATCGACTGGTATAAAAATCCCTCATGTCCAACGCGTGTGGGAGAAACATCTGGCTGGTGTTTTCCTTCGGTGTAGAATCGCGTGTAACTCAGTTTTTCTCTTACGGTTGAAAAATCGGGGACCGCGGACATGAGAGATTTCTGCAGCGAGCAATTCACTTGCCCTCACCTTGAGTCGCTCGAGGAGCGGCAGCGCGTCGTCAAGGGGGTCCTCGTGAAACGGGCGCGGGCGCTGCGTGTCGGCCGCCGCCTGCCCGTCCTCCTCGTCCTCCGCGAACTCCTCGAGCGCCGGGGGCTCCGTGGTAGTGGTGCTGGTGGTTGTGGTGGAGAGCGTGCGGACGCGGGGCCGCACCCACACCGTCCCCGTCCCCGTCCCTGCCGCCGCCGCGCGCTCGTCCGCCTTCTTGGCGCGGCCGCGCTCCGCCAGGCGTGCCGCAGGGGCCGAGGGGGCGTGCTCGTAGCGGGGCTCCCCGCGCCGCGCGTCCGCCCGCCCCTCGCCTCCGAGGGTCTCGCGGCGGTGCGAGGCACGGCTCGAGGGCGACCCACGGTGCCCTGCGGAACACCAGCAAATTATACTCCAATTGAAACATATTTATTGATTTTTCTGAAGGTAAAAACATAGGTAGTTATTTCAACTTTACACGTGTAATTTTTATTAATTACTGACTAACTTATTCTAAACTTACATACTACACAATGAGAAGGTTGCCCACTATGGGCCCTCTAATCTGGTTCTATGTTAGCGAATTTGATTTGAAAGACATGGTAAGGGTATTTATTTTGAATTCTGGTTTTATGGGTTGGATTTTTTGCGAGTCGGAATTGGGTGAGTGCTGGGATTTGGTGTATGTTATGATAGAAGTTTATAGCAAGGTATGTGATGTGATGATCTAATGATACAATGTTGAATTCCTTGTGAAGTTGATTATTTGTAATGAACCATGGGGCGTTAGTTATCGTTCTTAGACATTTGTTTTGGATTACTTGGAGATTGCGAATATTTGTTTGGGTGGCGTTAATCCATACGGGAGAAGCGTAAGTGATTAAAGGTCATATTATGGTTTTGTATATTGCTATGGCGGTATTTTGTTGCAGTGAACCGTGTCTATTATTAATTTTAGTTGATGTAGTTTTGCCTTGGCTTGCATTATCTTTGTTTCAATATGATCGCGCCAATTTAATTTTGAGTCGAGATATAGTTCTAGGTATTTAATTGTTTTTTTGGGAGGGTTGAAACACAGTGGCTCTTCAAGGTTACGAGGTGGACGGACAGGGGGACATTGTCATTTAATCAGGAGCTTCGTTACTATTTGCAACTTTAGTTCTGGAGCTCCCGATTGAATGACAACGTCCCCCTCTCCTTCGAGCTCGTGACCTTGAAGTGCCACAACGTTTAAATAGGCGTTTTTAAGGCTTGCCCTTATCTGCCTAGCATGCCCGTATGGAGACGCTGTACGAAGCTGTTGATAGTTGAAACTTTAACCTTAAAATATTTCAGAAATGCAATTAGAACGTCATGTTGTTTTCTATCATTTAATAAAAAATGCCACCATCTGCATTACAAAATTTTGAGAAAACAATAATTTTGAATCTTTTTTAAAATTATTAAATGATGAAATGGAATTTTTTAAAGGGGTGAGGCGAGGCGGAACGAGGCAGGTCGGGGCGAGGCGGGGAGAGGTTCGGGAGGCGTGGGGAGGCGACAGTGGGGAGAGACGAGGCGAAGCGAGGCGAGGGAAAGCGGGGCGGGGCGAGGCGGGGCAAGGTGAAGTGGGGCGGGTGGGGGAAGTTCATACTGCAGAGATAGATTTTATTCCCACATTTGCCTAATAAATTGAGATGAATACATGGACCCCGCCTAATACTTCCGCAACTGACAAACAAAGCAGACTCACCCCATGCGTCGTCCTGCGCCTGCTCGCGCGCCTCTCTGCGCGCCGCCTGCACCCTGCTCCTTCGCGTGGACGCGGTGGCCTCCTTCCACTCGGCCACGTCCACGGGCCGCCCGCGCCTGTCCACCACCGACGCCAGCGCTCGCGACTCCGCCCACGCCGGCTCCTCCTCCGCCGCCTCCGCCTGCGCCGCTCCGGCGCTCGCCAACGCGAACGCCACCAGCCGGGAGGCCGCCCCGGCCACCTCGTCCTGCGGCTTCGCCGCATTCACCGACGAACCCATGTCTTGAGAGGCAGCCGTCACGTGGAGAAGGGTTGGGTTTTCAAGCGTCCGAGAAAAAGAAATTTGAGATTCCGCTCCTGCCATTGGATCCTCCATTTGTTCAGTTCCATCTGTTGCCATTTTGGCTGGTTGAGAGATCTCCGCTTGGGACAGCGTTTCCTTTGATCCCGCACTTGCCTGGTCAATCGGCGCGTCTTTTGCCTCCCGCACCACTTTCGCGGACGACTCTGCACCATCCACGACGGAAACCGCAATTCGTGACTCTGCACCCACTGGTTCCTCCATTTGGTCCAACGTCATGGCGGTCATCTTGGGTGCGTTCACCACCGTTATCATCACCTGTGACCCCGCTCCCTCAGGTTCTGGAATCGTCTGGTGCTTCGTCTGAGGTGCGCCGGTGGTGTCCACTACCGGTGCCACTGATCGCGATTCGGCCCCATCTGGTTCTGCCATCTGGTCCTCCGCCGACCGTGACACCTCCGCGCTGTCCACCACCCCACTCACGCGTTGGCTTCCTTCAGCCTTAGCCCCTTCCTCATCCTCTCTGCTTCTGGAGCGGGATGAATGGCTTTCCCTCTCCTCGTCATCGTTGCTTCTGGAACGCGATGATTTTCTTTCTCTCTCCTCTTCATCTCGATCATCTCTGCTTCTGGATCTAGATGACTGGCTTTCCCTCTCCTCGTCATCGTTGCTTCTGGAACGCGATGATTTTCTTTCTCTCTCCTCATCATCTCGATCATCTCTGCTTCTGGAGCGCGAAGACTGGCTTTCCCTCTCCTCGTCATCTCGACCATCTCTGCTTCTGGGGCGGGATGACCGGTTTTCCCTCTCCTCTTCCTCTTCTTCATCTCTTCGTCTGGAGCTGGATGACTGGCTTTCCTCATCCTCCTCCTCTCCATCATTTCTCTTTCTGGAACGAAGCGGCGCGCTCTCCCTCGCGTCTTCCTCGCTATCTTCTCTGCTTCTGGAGCGAGGCGGCGATCTCTCCCTCTCCTCCTCTTCTTCCTCCTCCTCCTCCGATTCTTCCTGCTTCCGCCGTTCCTTCCCGTCACCGTCTTCGTCGTCCTCTGGCCTCCGCTTGCTGTTTTGCTTTCGCTCGCGAGCTTCCGCCGCTTCTTTCTCGGCGATGCGCTTGGCGGGCCAGTCGTACGAGTCAACTCTCCAGGCGTTTTCCACGCCCTTCCAAGGACGTTCAGAGGTCACGTACGCCCACAGTGGAGACTTGGTGGCTGCGAGGGCCGCCAAACCCCAAGAACGAGCCAAAGGGTCGGGGGATTCCGTCGTTGAGGCGTAGGGGCCGAAGTTAAGTTTGGGAGTTTTGCGAGGAGAAGGTGAACTGTTCGGACCTACTGGTTGAGGGCGAGATTCCTTAACAGATGAAGAAGCAGATGACTGTCCGTTCTCGCCTGGTTGTTGATATTTGTCTGAATCTTTATTTGTGTACTCAGTATTTGAAGAACGATAGTCATTTGTGTCTTTGTGTTCATCCCTTCGTTCAGAAGGCGCTCGATCTGTTTCTGTTGAATCTTTTGTCCCCGATGATGGCTTACCTTTTGTTTCATCGAGTCTTAATGGAGACGTAAAGTAGTCCCATAGAGGAGTCTTGCTTCCTGCACTTAACAGACCCCAAGGACGCGAAGCGGGATCTGATTGCGGGGAGGAGGAGTAGGAGCCAGAGTGCTGTGGGGGAGATTTATGTGCTGCAGCACTGTGCGGACCTGCCGGTTTGGGGCGAGATTCACTCACTGTGGAAGGATTAGATCGTTCATTTTCTCCTCTGCCACCATAACCGATTGAATCACGGTTGGTGTATCTTTCATATTCCGGAGGACCATAAATATTCGGATTTCTGTGTTTCTCTTCTTTTCGATCGGAAGGCGCTCTGTCGGCTTCCCGGTTGGTATATCTCCCATATCCAGAAGAAGTGTAGGTACTGGGATTTCTCTGTTTGTCATCTCTTCGATCAGAAGACGAGCGACCTTCTCCTGAAGAAGCTTTTCGGCCTGACGTTTGTTTATCTCTTCCTCCTTGTCCAGCTGGCGAATTCACATAATCCCACAATGGGTTCTTTGCTCCTTTGAGCGACGCCAGTCCCCAGGGGCGCGAGGAATGCGGGTCGGATGTCGCATATGGAGACCCGACATTCACTAGGGGAGTCTTCAACGAACGATTCTGGTCTTTATGTGTTTGGGAATGAGATTCCTTCACCGAAGACGAAGCGGGGGACCTCCTATGATTCTCTTCTTCATCTCCGTCGCTGGTTGAATCACGGTTGTAATATCTACCAGGAACAAAAGAATCATACGAACTCGGCTCCTTCTCTCGTTCCTCTTTTCGTTCAGACGAATCTTCAGAAGAGTCACTCCTTCTAGCTGCAGGCCTCTCTCTTTTTTGTAGATATCCTCTTGGAGCCTGCACATTGATAACAGACGACGCGGCAAACCCAGGGGCGTATGCTTGTGTGTTAAAAAACCCCACCTGTGCGTCTGGCGGAGAAGCGTACAACGCCGGGGGTGTTAAATAGGCGACGGGTTGGGGAATGCGAGTCGACGCCGCACCGGAATGCTTCGTGTACTCGGGAGGAGTGTTGAAGTACGGAAATGAATACTTCTTGCTGGACGCCGGGTAGTTTCCGATGAAGGAACGAGTAGGCGAAGAGTCTCTGCTTCGGTGACCTTCCGGTTTCGTGTCTTTGGGGGTGTCCTGCATGTACCCAGCGGCGGTGAGCGAGGCAAGGTACTGTTCATGGGTGATACGCGGGTCATTCGACTGGCGGTTGGGATGCTCCTGCTGCTGCTGTTCCTCGCTTTCTCGGTGGTTTTCCCGTTGAGAATTTTCTGCGGCAAAGGTGCCTCGATTCTGGACCTCTGGAGCAGTCTCTTGGCGTTCCTCTCTATTATGACTCCCGAGAACGGTATGTAAACCGTATGGGAAATTCTGGAAAGGGGTATATTCCAGGTTATAACGAAATTCGGGGTAGTTCATGAAACCGCTTTTGCTGAACTGGCCAGTGACAGGTTTACTGGATTCTGTTGCTTTCTCAGAATCGGTTCCTTCTACAACGTACCCGGCTGACACTGGAACGTTGATAAAATCTCCAGATCCACTTGGAGGAGTATGAACGTTACTCTTATCAGTGGCATCGTGTTCCTCGATATTTTCTTTCACGGCGTATTGATTCGTCTTCCGCTCTGAGTTATTGTCCACAGCATGAGGGGAAGTGTGTTGGTTCTTCACTTGATTTTGAGGATCATACGAATTATAGTGACTGCGAGGTTCGCCTATTCTGTGTTGGCCGAACCGCTGGCCATTATAACGATCACCGTGGCCAGCGTTGAAATTAGAGTGATGCTGAGGGAGGTTGTGGGCTTGAGAGTTAACTTCTTCTCCACTGAACTGCCTATTGTTTTGAGAGCGGTCATTTTCCCTTTCAGAGGTGTCCTGTGGTTGATGTTCATCCACATTTTCTTGCTCGTTCTGCTCGCCACTGTTTCCATCCCCTTGATAATTATTCCCCTGCGAACTCCCGTAGTCAGCAGGCTCCTGAACATCAGAATTCTGAGGAGGGGGGTTATCATAAGCAACGTACTGCGGTCCTCTTGAATTATACCGCCTCTGGCCATCGCCTCGTTGCTCCCCGTCGTTCTCCACATGAGGAGCATGGTCTGCGCTCTCATGCCCGTGGCTCCCCTGCTGCTGTTCGTCCGAGGGCTCGGGGGCGGCGTAGGCGTGGTAGGCAGCATGCCCGTTGGGCTGGTGGCTGGGGGCGGTGGATGGGGCGGAGGCGGAGGCGGCCGCGGTGGGGGTGGGGGCGGCGGTGGGACGGCGGCGGCGGGCTGCGGGGGCGCGGCGCCGGGGGGCGGGGCGCGTAGCGGCGGGGGCGGGCGCCGTGGCGGCGGGGGCGGGCGCCGTGGCGGCGGCGACTAGCCTCCGGGAGGGGCGTGCCCCCGGGATCTCGTTATGGCTCACATGCGGGTCCGGCGTCGTCGGGATCTTCTGTTTGATGCGAATCAGTTTGGCGGGGATTTGGGACAGCACCTGTGGAGAGAGATGGCCGCTCTTTTATACTTTCTATGCAAAATTAAATGTATCTCTACAACAAAAGAAGAAGAAATTTAAAAGTTACTGTAATTAATACGATCGTCGCAATTTCGCAAGTGACGTGAAAATGTCAGTTATCACTATTTCCGTCCGAACATCTCAATTGTAATTACGTAAATGTAAATATTTAAGAGCTTAGGCGGAAGAGCAGGCCTTACGGCCTGAGCCTCGCCAGTAATAAAGACAATTCTTCTTCTTCTTCTTCTTCTTCTTCTTCTTCTTCTTCTTCTTATTGTTGTTGTTAATAACCTTCTACAAGCCGATGGATGCTATAACTCATTCTAGTTGAGAGGACCTAGTTGTTTTAACCTTCAATTTATGAGATGCAAGGAAATACAAACTAATGGTGATACTACAGCAGGTAGTTTCTCGCATCAGTAAATGTTACATATAATTATAATACTGCAATTTCTGTCTTCATGGACTTTACACACATCACTTGTAACACTCATTACCAATCTTAGCATATCAGACGCGACAATTTAATTTATTTCAAAGTAATACATCAACAATTCCAAACTCCGTTCATATATCCAGAAACACCGCCCAAGAATGAGAAGTTATTTTGAGAATTTCAAACTGGCGTGTCGCGGAGTTCCCTTTGTGGCAACGCAACGTGATAACTCCTGAAAAATTCTAGCGAAGAAATTGCGGGAAATTCGAATTTGCGAATGCAAAAATTTGCAAATTTACTCTGAAGTACTCATAATTTTCAAAAAGTTTTACCTTAACTTTTGAAATGAATTCTTTTTAGAACAGATTTAATTTAACAAAATGACATATATTTATGCAATGTTACTGTTTTTAATTTCTGAAAATACAAAGAGTTTGCCAAAAATGAGACCAGCTCGAAAAATCACACCACCTTTATCGTTATTTGCTACATGTGAGAAACAAAGAGTTTTATGTCGGAAAATCGCCATTATTCTCGCAGCATTGCAATACATTCGCTAGACTGCGAAAGAAATTTGCGAGAAAATAAAAATACTGGACAGTGTTCATACATAGGCGACCCAATCATTATCATGTTCTTTGTGTTCTTTCAATGAAAATCAATTTTAAAGGAGTAATCAAGGTGGCAAATTCAACAGCTGAACAAATTGAGTTTTATCTTACCCCGCATCAACTACAATATTTATATTAGCGTCAATTGTACGGGAGATAACAATTCTTACTTTAAAATGTCACTAAAAACTCTCGTTGTCAAATTTATTCATAACTCAAATACTTACAGGCAGTTTAGATATTACAACTAGGTACAACAGAAAGTATAGATCAAGATAATTGGCTCATGTTGAATTTTGCCCCAAGCCTCCCAGTTTTTTCATGTAATATAAATAAATATAAAACTTCTGTCGCTGGAATTGGCTGTTGAGGGAGAGAACCCACCTGCTTGACTCCTCCGGCGATCTCTGCGAGCGCCAGCGCCGGGTCCGCGGCCACCTCCTCCTCCAGGAAGAGCGGGTTGTCCAATGGCTCTTCGCCCCAGTACCTCACCTGCGGCAGAGCCAGGCCTAGGGCGTTTAACCCACACGCAGTGCACACAAAGTTAATACCGCTTGCAGCGCTTTTGTAGCACGTATAGATTGATTGATTGATTTTTTCGTGTTTCCGGGCACGTCAACTGCTTCGGTCATTAGTCCTGTTAGTGTAGTGCGTGTTTTTTCTCGGGAGATGGCGGTGATCTTCCCCCCTTGGATGGCGAGATCCGGCGCCGATCTACCGTCGGCTAGTGGGGTTTCCCCCTAACCAGGACTCTCCCATCAGCGGGGCACCACCCCAGCCGGGACAAGCTCCAAACTCCCGAACGGTCTCCCGGAATAAGTGATAGTGTGGTGCATGTTAGTGTGTGTGTGTGTGTAAGGGGAGAGGATAGGAGAAGGAAGTGGAAGGACAGATCGCGCGCGGTCCGTGGCCCGTTTGTTAGGGCATTCGCCTGGTGTTGATCGGAGAAACCACGGAAAACTACCGATCAGAGCAGCCGGCCGCTAGAATTGTCCTCCAGACAGTGACTTAATTCGATCTAGCTGAAAAGCTAGGACCTCCCGGTCAGAGGCGCTGCAGTGACATCAGTTGACGCACTGAGCTACAGCACGTGTAGAAATAATCGTGAACGGAGAGAGAAACGATATGAGTTAGGTATCTGATACTGAGAAATACTTGTATATGTTATACTTATCAACTCATTATTGATGTACACGAGCTTTTTATTCTCTGCTGAATAGAGAAAATGTTAGTTTTCAAAGAAATACAACTGTTGCGCCAATATAACGGTACATAAAAGCGCTCTATGTTATTTGTCTAATGTACGTTTTATAATGTAGTTATCATAATTATCATTCATTGAAGTTTACTTTGTTAACTTAAAAAAATGTTACAAAATTAAAACAATTTGATATTTTGAACAGGTAATTTATATATCAACATCTATGAAAATCTGTAAAACACGCGTAAATTACCAAAATCTATTATGCTTTCCAGTGTAGGCAATGTTCGCATTCCGTTGTTTGCTACATTGAGCGTTTTGATTATTTTGATTACTTACATACAGATATTTTTATGTAATCTAATAATAGGACATAATTAGATTAAATGAATATTGTTGAAAAGCTATTATTGGAATCAGTAGATGCGTTACCACGTAAATAATCGAAAAAGTTGAATGCAAGGAACTATGAAAAGTTCACTGGGACTAACCGTAGCGCACCCCTCTTACGAAATTTGTTATACCTGTAAAATTATAAGCGAAGTGCTCATTACTGAATATGTTCACTTACTAGGATGTCTTAACAGGAAAAATCTCATGCAGAGATAAAGTTGTTTAATTAATTTCAAAAGCTTCGATTCAGATACTAACATTTCATTACGATAAAAATAATTTTACAGTTGTTTTTAAACTCATTGAAACATTAAAAAGAAGAGAATGAAAATAGGCATCGTTAAAAAAAAACATTTGCGACAATCATCAGAGTGCAAGGCAATTATTTTCCTGGTAATTTGAGAATCAATCTCGTGGAAGAATAGAGAGAAAATAACTGTTCAATTATCTGGGTCATAGTCAGTCGTGTATATCGCGTTTTCTTAACCAATTATGAAGAGAAATCAGGATTACAATTGATGAAGTAAGAACTGAGTTATTTGTTACAGCAATGGTTTTTACCTAGCAGAACATTTTTTACCTTTGATGATTTCGATTGGGTACAAAGAAATTATTCGGTGTGATTATAGAGTGAAGCACTCTCTTAAATGAAACGCTTGAATATTGAACCTTCCTTCTAAATCCGCAGCAAGTTTCATTACATCACATTAATACATTTACGGATTGTATAGATGTTATACCACATTTATCGTCTACGTTCAATTAAAATTCAATTAGGTTAAATTCTAAAAATTTTAAAGCAAAATCTTCAGAACAAAGTTTGCCAGAAATGAAAGCGCGAAGATAACGCATACAATATGTACAAAATCGTGGGGATAAAATAGATCACATTAAACGCAAATTCCTCTAGACAAAATTTTATCCTTCTTGTCCTGTGAATAATCAACTTACTTTTTTTAAATATTTCGATCTTACACGCATTTTTTATTAAATTGTTACGGCCGTTGATTGCAATTGTGGTTAAAACGCAGTTGGTAGTAGTACATCGTTAATACAGATGTGTTTGAAATACTTCGTAGCATACAATCTGTATTAAATTCAAAACGTTCACATTTTCTGGAAATCCCTCATTACACGCTGACTGGTTTGAAAGAGAGATAGGAAGCTATTAACATAAATAGCTAACTAAAAGATTCATTTTCTGGTAAAAGCCGAGTAATAATCACACATATTTTAAATTAATACAAGCCCTACGTGCAGCAGTATTACTATTAGTTGGGAGACTCTGCAATGAGGCTTATGGAACGAGGGGAAAGTATGTGGACGATGAACGAAACTCTGGGGAAAGGACCTCGTTTTCCTTTAACCCAGTTCTCATAGGGCGAGAGAAGAGCATTACTTAGCAGAACACTTCATTGAGAAAATCAGTATGTCAGATATATCATTTTGTTCGTATTCCAGAGACAAGGTTAGCATTTTTCATGTTTTACTTCTTGCTATTATTACAAGAAAACATAGGGATGCAAGAGAGAGAAAGAAACAGAAGGATATAGGGAAAGAGGAAATAAGTTAAAGAGAAGAAAAAGGAGACAACGGAGAAGTATGTGATGCAGGAGAATAAGACAAAGAAAGAAAAGAAGTTGAAGACTTGAAAGAGAAAAGAAAGAAATGAAATACAAGCAGAAATATGTGTTGTGGAGGAGACGAAAAAAAATAAAGAGAATAACACGACGAAGCGAAAGATGACGACAGTAAATAAATACAGAAAGGGTAGAGGAGAAGAAAATATCGTAAAGGAGAAAAATAGGAGGAGAACAGAAAGAAGAGAACGGGAAGGAACGAAAGAGGAAAGAAAAGTGAAGAAGAAAAATGATAAAATGGAAGAACGAGAGAAGAAAGAAAGGATAAAATGAAATAAGGGAAGAAAGAAAGGATAACGTGGAAGAAGAAAACAAGAAAGAAAGGATAAAATGGGAGACGAGAAGAACTGGGAAAAGAAGAAAGAGTAGAGGAGGAAAAGAAAGAGTAGAGGAGAAAAAGCAGAATAGAAGGAGAAAAAGAAAGAGTCGCAGGAAACGAAGAAAGAGTAGAAGGAGACAAAAGATGAGTAGGACGAGACGAAGAAAGTAGAAAAAGAAAAAGGAAGAGTAGGAAGCGAAAAAGAAAGAGGAGGAGGAAAAGAAAGAGTGGAAGGAGAAAAAGAAAGAGTAGAAGGAGACAAAAGATGAGCAGGACGAGACGAAGAAAGTAGAAAAAGAAAAAGGAAGAGTAGGAAGCGAAAAAGAAAGAGGAGGAGCAAAAGAAAGAGTGGAAGGAGGAAAAGAAAGAGTAGGAGGAGAAAAAGAAAGAGTAGAAGGAGAAAAAGACAGAATAGGAGGAGAAAACGAAAGAGTCGGAGGAGACGAAGAAAGAGTAGAAAGAGACGAAGAATGAGTAGGAGGAGACGAAGAAAGAGTAGGAAGAGAAAAAGGAATAGTAGGAAGCGAAAAAAAAGAGGAGGAGAAGTAAAAGAAAGGGTGGAGGGAGAAAAAGAAAGAGTACGACGAGTAGGAGAAGAAGACTGAAGGGAAGGCGGCGCCCACCTTGAGGCAGTCGATCTTGTCGCCGAGGCCGCCGAGCCGGGGCCCCTCGAGCAGCGGCTTCTTGTTCCACTGGCCGTCGGCGCCTCGCTTCGGCACCACGTCCAGCTGCGGGGACACCTCGGGGCAGCGCACGGCGGCGTCCCGCGACGCGTAGAACTCCATGCCGCCGGCCGTCTTGCGCGGCACCGCGGCGGGCGCCAGCGCGTAGCGCAGCGCGCCCGTCTCCGTCTGCTTCGCCGCCTGGCCCCGGCCGCGCCCCCGCGCCCGCGCGCGCCGCTCCGCCTGCTTGGCCGGCTCTGCGCACGCCACCGCACCCCGCGTTCCACGCCCCGCACCACGCCTGCCACGCCCACTCGCCACAGCCGTATTTACAACGCCACACTCGCAATGGCAGTATTCATTGATTGATAGACTAGCGGTTTTCTTTTAATTCAAAATTCAAGTAGTATATGACTTAGTGTAGGGATCACAGGATTTTGAAAATGTGCACAGAATTCACTTCTCCCCATAGCACGTCATACACAGTTTTAACTGTTTTTTGACCTACAATAAATAAATAAATCGATAGACTAGTGATTTCGGGCGCGTCAACTGCGGAGGTCATTGGTCCCGAAAGTGTAGTGCATGTTCTAAAGCGTGATGTGGCGGTGGTCGTCCCCCGCGGAATGGCGAGATCCGACGCCAACCTACCGTCGGCTAATGGGATTTCCCCCTAACCAGGACTATCCCATCAGCGGGGCATCGCCCCAGCCGGGACAAGCTCTAAGCTCCTGACCGGTCTCCCGGAATATGTGGTAGTGTAGTGCATGTTAGTGTAAGTGTGTGTGTAAGGGGAAGGATGGGACAAGGAAGAGGAAGGAAAGATTGCGCGCAGTCCTTGACCCGTTTGGTAGGGTACTGCTCCGGCATTCGCCTGGTGTTGATCGGAGAAACCACGTAAAACTTCCGATCAGAGCAGCCGGCCACTAGAATTCTTCCTCCACACAGCGACTGAATTCGATCTAGCTGATAATCTAGTGTCGAAAATCCTGCCGCCGTCAGGACTCGAACCTAGGACCTCCCGGTCAGAGGCGCTGCAGTGACATTCCGGAGTGAGAAGGGCACTATTGGTTGATTAGTGATTTCGGGCTCGTCAACGGGCGAAGGTCATTAGTCCCGTTAGTGTAGTGCATGTTTTATCGCGTGATGTGGTGGTGGTGGTCTTCCCCCGCTGGATGGCGAGTTCCGGCGCCGACCTAGTCGTGGGCTTGTGGGGTTTTGCCCCAACCAGGTAACTCCCACCAGCGGGACACCGATCTAGGTGGGACGAGCTCTAAGCTCCCGAATGAACCCGTCTCCAGACGAGTGTATCCAGTTAATTTAGTGCACGTGAATGTGTGTGTGTAAATAAGAGGTAAGGATGAGGCAAGGAAGAGGAAGGAAAAATCACGAGAGGTTCGTGGTCCGTTTTTTTACGTACCAGCAATCGCCCGGTGTTGATCGGAGAAACTGTGAGAAACTACCGAACAGAGCGGTCGGATTTTAGGATTCTCCTGCAGACATCGGCCAAATTTCACCCAGCTCTCTAGCTAGCTACCGTCGGCAGTGAAATCCTCATGATTTTATGACACAAATTTTCCAAAAATAGCAAATGCCGAGTTAATCAATTCGAATATACATTTATGCACGCAGTTATTATGCGTATATTTTTTGACCATTTTCTATCTTAAGGGAGGAAGTTAAAAACTCCAGGGGAGGGAGACTAATCGACAAATTGACGAGTGAAACTGTGACCATATTCGCTTTTGCAGGAGTCTGAATAAAAGTTAAGCAATCCTTTGAGAATCTTTTCTAATTCACTTTATTTGAACTGATTTAAAGTAAAAATAATAAATGAGGCACCCACAATAATATTGTAAGGAGTAATTTAGATCCTATTAGAAAAAATATTACTTTTCCAGCTAAGAACATAAAAGTCTCAACGAGAAAATATTCCCGGCATTCCCTTCGATAATTTACATCCTGTTTGATTACACCCTTTCCTCTTGCACTCTACCACTGTGGGTAACCTTCTTAAATGCACATATCGCCCCACATACAACTTTGGAAAAAAACTTTTAAATAAGTTTCCTTGCTGGCAACATTATGTTCATGGACTTGTATATCATTGACCTGGATATGATTGCCTTTTATCACGCACAATCAGATAGGAACATAACCCGAAATAAAAAAAAATCATGTTTTAAATCAGCGACGCTGAACATTTCATATTATTTCTAACAAAGTATAGTTCATAGGAAGAATGAAGGCAAAATTTAACGACACGTCATTGCTGCTTGGTATGAGGAGTGAATATAACGAAAATGAACATACTTCATTTTTCAGTACAATTTTAAGAAAAAATAATCAAATAAATTTGATATTTTTTCCTAATTGTAAGACCTATAGTTACAGCGTATTTACAATCGTATATTCAACAATTAAAGGAATTATGTACAAAATTTTGCAATCAGCTCGAATATGAATAAAGAGGAACTGTACAGTATTCATAACTGGTAGCAAAAATTATAATTAAAGGGTGCTATTTACTTTTGGTGAATTTTGTATAAATTTTATGTACACCTAACCCATACAAAAAGGAAAATCTAATAGGTTTGTGTTTACTACTGTGCTGAGGTGTACGAAACAATTGCACAGGCGCCCCCATGCAACCTGTGCTGGTGGCGAATTGCACTTGCACTCTTCGTGGTTTCGTGAAGATTTGTTCTTAGTTGGCAAAAGTATACAATTTAAATTTTTGCAAAAAGTATTTTCTCTTGTTACGTCAGTGATCATTTAGAGCAAAATATTACAATAGATTCACATAAATCGCATGATTCATATAAATCGCATAAGAAGAATTTGTGTATGTATTGTGGTGGCGCTAAAGTTTTTGCAGTGGTCATATTATTGAACAAATCTTAGAAACTACAAATAATCATGCTGTTGACAATACTGTAGCGAATTATTAGAAATCGTTTCTCACGTCAGATCTTTCACTAATATTTTAACGTTATTCTCCAATTCATATTCATCGTCATTCTTTCCAAGACATATTGTTTTTCCCCCAATGAAAATGTCTTCAAAACGAGACGATTTACTAACTCACAGATGTCCCTGTGCGACATATATCTTGTCTCGCGTCTTTCTCTAATAACCATGTATTGTATAGTACATAATCCTCATGAATATACAAATCCGGACCGAAGTTCCAACAATGTAAATATGTTGCCAAAAAAGCATAACTCACACAAAATGGCGAAGAACCCTCAAAAGAGAGAAAAAAAGAAAATTATGACAGGACTACGTCTTCCTTCTCTGTAACTGATAAAACCATCAAAAACATCGTATCTTCTGTTGGTAAACTCCGATTTAAGCTGAATGGCATTTCTAAGGTCAGGGCTGTAAGGAGAGGAGAACAGTCATCCAAGTCGTAACGAAGCTCTCGATTGGATGATAGTCTCCCTTTCCGTCCAGCTCGTAACCTTAAAGTACCATTGTTAATACTCCGATTGAAACACAGTATCCCTTCAAAGTTACGAACTGGCAGGAGAGGGAGACACTGTCATCTAAGCCCACGCATCATTACGGCTTAAATATTTCGTTTCGAAGCTCCCGATTGGATGACAATGTCCCATCTCTTTTTAGTTCGTGACCTTGAAGGGACACACTGTTTTAATCGGAGTATAAACAGTGGCACTTCAAGACCACGAGCTGGACGGAGAGAGGGACAGTGTCATCCTATTCGCTTGCTTCGTTACGACTTGAATTTTTGGTTTTGGAGCTCCGATTTGATGACTGCCCCCGTCTCCTTGCAGCTTTGACCTTGTAAATGCCATTCAGTTTATACTAAGATATTTTAACCTAGCATCTCAAGGTCACGCGCGAAAGAGGGAGAAGGAAGGCAAACTCCAATAGAGAGCCGTAAAAGTCGGAGCTGTAGTGACGTTGCAGCTCCCCATTGGAGTCTGTCTTCCCTCTCCCTCTTTTGCGTGTAACTTTGAGATGCCACGTCAAAATAAAACAAGTATAGCGGAATAAACAGGTAGTGGAGTCGGCAGCGTGACGCTGCCTCGCGCCGCCCGCGTAACACCGCCAGCGTCGCGGCCTGGCGGCGGCAGGTGGAATTCGCCGAGTGCGTGTGGGTGGGGTGCGGGTGCTCACCGTAGAAGGGGTACTTGCTCGGGTCGTGCGTGGGGCGCGGCGTGGTGAGGCCCAGGTCGGCGGCGCGCTGCGCGTCGCGCCACTCGGCCGCGTCGCGCGCCACCTCCGCGTCCCGCGCCGCCTCCTCGCGCGCCGCCTCCGCCGCCGCCGACGCGTCCTCCTCCCGCGAGGACAGGTAGCGCGCCTCGCGGCGGCGCCGGCGACGAGAGCCGCGGCGGCGCCGGCGCCACAGCGGGCCGTCGCGCATCAGGCTGCGCCGGCCTCCGCTCCCGCCCGCCACGCCGCCCGCCGCGCCCGCGGACACCTGTCAAACACACCGAAGGGGGGCCTTTAACAGTAGAACGACCGGCGCAGTTAGTTTGACCGACGCCGTCATTTTGACTGCAACATATTCAAGTAATGATATATTTATTCAAATGAACCCGACAGCCGTCAAATTGACTGCTTCCCAATACCTGCTAAACTGTGCGCTCTATTCGTCGACTTGTTTTGTTTATATCATCTTTTCTCTCTGCCGAAAAATCATAGACGCTATCTTTGTTGAAAAGTATTAGTGTTCATCGTATCTCAAGTGTCGATGTTGGAAGCCGGTGATGAAATGAAATGCTATCGGGGCTGTCTGTGACATCTTACGACGAAAGGCAACCCACGAATGAGCAGCCAGAATTTTTGTAATTGTTTCGATGTCAATTGCACACATTCCTCTAATTACTGTAACCAATCAATAAAATGATAACTGCTATACGAATTGTGTGTATTTGTGTGTATAAGTTCCCCGAAATCCAGAAGTAGCCCATTAAATACACGAGCCGTCAAAATGACCGGGAATTCTGGGTAAATGCAAGGTCCGGACGTTCTAGTGTTGCCGATCGCCATCAACTGCGGTTGTGAACGAAGGGCCCAACAGGGTTGCGTCCGCCGACGAAAACACACCAAAAATGGGTGGGCATTAGAGCTGATCGCCATCAACAGCGGTCTCCAACAATGGTCCCACAGGATTGATATCGGCCACCTGCGAAAACACTCCAAGGGGCATCAAGTAGCGCCGCGTGCTACTACAATCACATTGCCAGAGAAGACTATCATATGAATGCAGAGCCCGCGCCCCCGCCAGGCCTGGCGTACGTGGACCGGCCGTCCCCGCTCAGCAGCCATGAAGTTACAGATTGTTGGGAGTCCACCATGGCCCACCTAGACGCCACCCACAGTGCCTGTGATGGAACAACCATGTGCGTGCCCCCGACAGGTCATCGGGTGAGTATGTGCTTGTGTGTGTGTGCGTGCGAGGAAAAAGTGTAAGTGTAACAGTGACTGTGACTCAAGATCCAGTGCAAGTTTGACTGGCAGAGTATAAAAACCTCAGTGTTAGTCTGTAAGTTTAGATTGTAAGTATATGTGTGTGTAAATATTGTAAATAAATGGCGTCTAATGTAAGATTAGCTTCTGCGTGTGTGTTAGTATGTAAGTTTAGATTATAAGTGCAACACTGTAAATAATGTAAACAATATCATCAAATGTAAATAGTAGTTTGTAAGTTTAGTATCAGATTAGGTTTAATATCTGAGTTAGCTCTCGCCAGCGAACCACAAAATTATACATAAAAGATAAATAAATGTCATATAATATACAGCCGATCGCCATCAAGAGCGGTCTACAACAATGGTCCCATCAGTGTCGATATTGACCCCTCGCGGTTAGTGAAATTTTAAAGGGAGTCAAAACGGTTTATGTAGATCAGAGCAGCAGTTAACGTCGCTTCAGTGCCTCTGTCCGGGAGGTTTTATAGGTTCGAGCTCCGACGGTGGCAGGATTTTCGATACTAGCTAAATAGCTAGGTCGAATTCAACTGACGTCTGAAGGAAAATTCTAGCGGCCGGCTGATCTGATCGAGCGTTTTTTCCCCATCAACACTAGGCGAAGTCGGAACGGAACACAAAGCGCGCGCGATCTTTCCTTCTTCTTTTTTGTTCTATCCTCACTCCTTAGCAGTTAGCAAGAATCACTAATCAATCAGTCAATAATGGAGTGAATGATTTAGGAGTTGTCTGGGGTCAATAGAGGAATTTGAAACGGTGACCGTTCGGTGAATGAAGATAAATATCCTATTGATTACAAAAAAAGTTGATAATTAATTGTTTCCTAATAAGGGTACAAAACTTATACTAAATAATTAAAAATTCGTTCCTCTTTCGAATTTATCATTGAAATTACTAGGAAACTCGGGAAATTATGCTAACTAGTATTCTTAATGTTATTCCATCACCCAAGAAAATATCCTGCATTAATAGTTTCCCGCAATAGCTTTACACGATGATTCGAATAGCAGGGCAGAAATAATGAGAACAGGTACAGAGAGAGTTCAAAGCAAGGAAGTTTCCTAAATGAAACTAATGTATTGGAGGGCATATTTCGTAGGCATCCATGGCTGGTGTTGGTGGAGTTTGCAGTAATGCTCTGAAGGTCATAAAATGTGGGCCGAAATAGTAGACACCACTTCACAGGTGCGGCACTATTTACTAATTTCCAATGGCCGCAAAAAGTGTCAGAAATATACATAACCACCGGCGTTTTGAGAAGTGAATCTTTTCATTAGTTACCAAGTATCTAGATAAAAATCTAAAACAAAACGGTTTCAATTTCATTGCAAAATGCAAATATTTCATCCCGAGTCATGTAGTCAAAATAGTAAGGTTTGTAACTTCCTTATTTTCAAATTTATTTACTTCTTGTTCGGCCATGTGGCCTTTCAAGGGCTTGAATACAAGAGTATTTTCATTATTAAAATAATCATCCTTGGCTTTTTGAGCTTTACATCGCTGCTCCGTTGTTAGATTTTTAATTTAGATTGGGCTTCACTTACTTTTCTTTAATATTTACATGCTTTAATATTAGAATAACTATTTCACTTTTCTTTATCATGAACTTACGGGAGGGGGGGGGGAAATTTATCTTTTGGAAATCTGGTATGAATTGGACATGATTGTACAGCATTAAACCCACATTAAATTTATTCCTTAAATGAGAAGTAATGAGAAGTGTTGAGTAGTATAAAAAATTTCTGAAATTGTGGAAATGTGGTTTTGATTAAATCCATACGTGGCTCCCTATGGATGTGAAAACTGGGTATAAACCTTGCTGGTATAATTTTTCTGAGGTTTTATTTTGTATTGCCTGTAGTTTTTCTATTGATGAGAGTGTTGCATTACCCCCAAACAGAACATGCATATCCTCAGGGTAAAAATATCGATTTAAATATCATAAACTGAGATTCAATTTTTAGTGAGAATTTTCCATTTGTAAGTGGGTATAGTTTTCATATTTCCCCGGATTTTATTTACTATTGCAAGGATGTGACGTTTACATGTTAATATTTTATCGAAAAGCACACTAAGATATTTCTTTTGGCCAGTATTTTATTGAATCTGGGTGCACCTGATTTTAAAGTGAAGAGGCGTTTTAGGTTTTCGAAATGTAAATGTTTTTGCTTCGCATTTTGCTGGACTGGTCTTTTCACGACATTTGTCCTCCAAGATTATTTTGTATACGGTCTTCGGCAACAGGTATGCCTTCATGCGCAGTGAATAAGGCGGTGTCATCAGCAAAATGTGTATATTACCTGACGGGTCTTTTAAATTACTGGTATGTATTAAGAGAATCAATTACATTACGAAAAATATTCAAAACTGATATTTAGTATATTCTAAAATCTAAGTAAATGAGTACAGGATATTCCTGCCCATGCGTCATTCCCGGTGGTGTCTACCGGCTTGGTGGCAGAAATTTTTCTGCCTTTGCGCCTTTCCCTCAAAATTTCTTCCCGCAGTTTCTTGTTAGGAGCAGCGAGCCTACCCGTCGATTTCTGATAGACGGTAACGTTTAGGTTGTTTTTGGTGAATGTAATTGAATGATTTAATATATCCGATACAAATCCCGTAAATTTGTCCGCGAATCGTATTCTTTTGACATAAGCTATGAACCTCCACTGCTGCGTGTTATTTTGTAGCACATCGTAAGCGCTACTCACATAAGTCCTGTGCATTTCAGTGTGTGATAACGAGAGATTCGGAACTTTAGCTAAATAAATATTTTCGCAAGTTTTTCCATTTTTTAACATTTGCTGGATAAAGGAAAATATGTTTACTCTTTCAATAGAGAGGTTGTTAAAGTCGAGAAAATGGATCGTTACAACTTCTCAGATTTCCAGTAAACTGAATGTTCATATCCATTGGCCGCACACAATTCGTTGTAATCCTCGGGAGTCATTGACAGTGTTTAAGGTAGCTTTCTGTCTGAGAAAAAATTTCTAGAATTTTTGGTCTATTTTGTTTTCCCTTGTATATTTAATATATTTTTGCTTTTAGAGATCAAATAATTTTAAAAACTTTTTTCTATTTGTTTATAAATAATTGAAAAAAATGCACTTTTTACTTTAAACATCATAACTCTACAATAAATTGATATATTTTTATAATTATTTTTTTAAATTTATGACAATTGAATAATTCATAAAACTGAAACGATTAACTATTCTAGTTCATTCGATAGAGCAACTCATGGGTTACATGCTATAAAAAGAATTATATTATTATCTTTAATCGTTTATGATTTATGATGTTCGACACGCATGAATGTGGTGAAAATTTCCAATTCAGGAAAATGCATCTGAAGTTCACTCACTAAGGGTTTGACGGTTGACACTCGCTTCGAAAAAAAATATTTTCTCAAAAACTAAGAAACGTAGCAAGAAACTGTTTTAAGCTTTTAAAAGAGAATAAAAAGGCTCACGACCCAATAAAAATTTTAAAAACCTGAAATTAGACGAGTTCTCATCATTCTCAGGTAGAGACCTTATGGTGGAAAAACACGTGGGGAAACTGGGATCGACATTATAATGAACTACTCCTTCCATCTCGTCTTTATTCACTCAGTGTTAAACGAAATTTAATTAAGCTTTTATTAATCGTGAAGTTGTCGGCTGGCAAAAAGGTAACCACAGAAATACTATTTTTGTAATGCACCAAGGAATATATTGTTCTTACTCTTAAATTCTTTCATTAGAAATTAAATAAGGCATAAATCAATAGAAATTATTTTTAGCGTTATATAACTTACTTTTCACTAGTTATAAAGAGAAGGTTTGAAGCAAGAGTTACATAATTATTTGTGGGTTCCACGTACACGTTAGAGGTGTATTACAAGGGTAGGGGGACTATCAAAAATACTCCAATTTGCATTACGTAATTTATGGGCGACCCCTTTCTGTCACAACAGTTGTGACTAAGTTACTCAGGTGCTTCCACAGAGAGTCGCCGCAGACGTTCATGGACCGGAGTCGAAGCGTGACATCCTCGCCGGATCAGAGAGAATTTTAAGATATGTCAGCTATTCACCAGTCCCTCACTGAACATTGAGATGTGCAGAATATCACATTTCTTATTTTTTAGAAAGGAATTTCGAGTGCATCTTTGCGTATCGATACAATTGGATTTTCTCATTTAAGGCAGCTCGACTTGGACACGGCCTGTGATCACGGTTTTTCTCTACGTGACGACCCGGCTCTTTCAACAACCAGCGATTTATTGCATTTTATTGTTAATGAGCCAGCTATGACGTAGTGTAAGTGCATGTATCTTCCAAACTAATACTAATAATTCACAATTTTCATTTGTTACTACGTGCTCAAATGTCAATGAACCAGTTTTCGGTACGTTCATGAGCCGATGAATGAAACACATCAATCACATAATCATGTCGGCAATTTTATTTAAATTCGTAACGTGTGCAAAGTTCTAGGTGTGACTGCTGTGATTTTTTCTTTGAAAAGTAATCCGACCTAATTTTGATCCTTTTCATTGCATTTATTTAAATGAATGGTATAATCCGAATATTTAGAATATTATCCAACAGTTGCGAAATGTTTGCTGTAGCAAGTCACTAGTCCACTCAAAGTTTCGATAGTAATCCTGCCTATCATTTATTACAACAAATCGTTTTTAAACTTCCCTAGTTTCTGATCATTCTGAAGATGAATCCGAAACTGACCGAGGAAGTAAAATCAACTACTGAAGAACTTTTCACTCACAAAGAACTGAGAATTAATTACTGAACTGTCACATTTATCTGATGCATTATTGACATCAATCGCGGACACTGGCAATGCTGAAGTTAGAACTTTGATTTTCAATTTCAAGTACTGAATGTGAACTGAATATTTTAAATTTAAAGTGTTTAATGTCACAAGTGGGTATTTGTCTTTGAAAACGGTGTCTTAAAGCTTCGACACCGTAGATTAGCTCTTAATTAACGTAATTGATATTAACATGTGCAGCAGAGGAAAATTAATATATCTTCTTTACCTCACAAACTTGATATTTCAGTATGCAAGTCATCTCTGTTTATATTAAAGATGTTCTATTTTCATTTCTTAATATCGAAAAATATTTTGTCTGTCAACTTTGAATCAAATGGTGCTTACAAAGCTCATATTGAAATTACATAAACCTTCTGAAGGCTAGATCTTGTTCGAATTGTACATTACCCAATCTCGTGTTGACATTTACAAGAGAGACTCGGAATATTTGTGAAATCTGCTGAGATTGCTCGAAATCTGCTGAGATCTGTCGAAAGATATGTGTTAAAGTAAGAACTGATTGACTTGGTATTGGGAGTGAAATTCCATTGCGTTATGATTAAAAGAATAAAATTAGTTTGGCTGAAATTGCCCTTTTTCTGTCCAATAACTCTCTTTTAGCGTTCCTCTTTCTAGTGAATTTTGTCTGAATTAAATCGTAAAGCCAATGTAATGATTATTTAAAAATATTCAAAAATAATACTAAGCGTTCTATGAGATATGAATGATTGAAATTTGAGCGATCTTCTCTACACTAGAGAGATTAATATAATTTTCATCTAGTGAGGTAAATAGTAAGGCAAATGTTATTGTTCACTCAAATCCTGCTAAGAGAACCTGATGGAAATTTCATTTTTCGAAAACGGTATTTTGAAATAGGTAATTTTGAGTTGTGACATTCCTTCTGTTTCATCATTTTTTTAGAATAATAAAGTCTATTTTTATTAGTCAAAATATAATGAATGGGATACTAACCTATTTGACCTGGACCATATTATGAATGTCCTACTATTGTCGCTACTTTAAATAAGGCACGCTTAAGTCAGAAATGTATATTTTGAGGTATAAGCCATCCAATAATCAAAATTTCCTCAATTGAATCAAAGAATAATCTTGTTCCATTTTTAAAGAATGAGTAGGGGAAGTATAATAAAAAGATCAAACTTCTTTTTGACTTGGCTTTATTTAACAACTAATAATATAAAATACATTAAATTCTATTTAACAATATCACTACAGTGCTACTGTCTCTCTTCTTTGTGCGAATAATTTAACTTCCCAACTCTCGAGCAACGTATTAGAGGAAAAGTTGCCGAAGCTTGGCAAACCATTGGTTGAACGGGACACCCTAACAGAAAAGCAACAACATTACAATTGTGTTACAAAATAATATAATGGAAATTTTATAATGGAAAAAGTGTTTCAATTGCATGTGAAATTCCTTTAATTTGCATATTTATAATTTTTGTCTAGAATTATGGACAAAAAGGTAACACGTTATTGAAATTTCCATCTGTACATCTATTCCAAGTTTCTAAGAAATGTATAAACTGTCATTATATTCATTCGCCATTTCATCTGTTTATTTATTTATTGTCAGCCTTTGGTTAAAGAAAAAGATTACCATCTCCTTGCCAAATAAGGTTTGGAATTCCTCTCCCAATCACAACTAATCACCTTTAAAAATATCTACAAAATTTTACTTACGTAATCAATTATCCAATCGAAATTAATACCAGAATAAATTATCCACAAAACTCTCCCGAAATATCTTCAATAAGTCTCTAGAATGGGCTTGTACAAGGGCTTTCAATTAAGAATCGAGAAAGTGAATTGGTTAGTTTTGGAAAGAATCTCTTTTTACTCTTATGTGAGCAGAAAATATCCTATGCTAATTCGATTCTTACAAGAGAACGAAACAAAAAAGAGGTAGTTCCCCGGAAATAGAAAATAATTGAAACTTCCAAATTTCCATCTCTCACTGATGCTTATGAACTTATTTTACACCCGTGTATTTTGTCGAGATCTTCCACGTTGTTATATTTAATTATATGTGAATAAATGATTTGCATAACTTTATGAAAGCATTCAACACTTTTTTAATTAATTTTGTAAAAAGTAAACTGGAAATTAGGTGCGATAACATGTACGCAGATTGCAAATGCTTGTCAGTGGGACCTCATACCTCCGTGGTGTCCGCCTCCGCCACTTGTTGCTCCTGTTGCGGCCGGTTGTCCCTCGTCAGCTCCACGTGGTAGCGTTTGTTGCTGGTCGTCGTCTCGGGAGACGCAGTTGTCGTGGCGTCCTCCTCGGCGGTCGAGTTGTCGGTCGCCTGTCCACTGGCGGTCAACGCGAGCGTCGTCGTCGCCACCGACGCCAGCTGGACGACTGTGGACGGAGTGGTGGTCGCCGAAGTCGTAGAAGAGGTGGAGGATTCCGTCGATGACGTAGTGAGGTTCACAGCTGAGGTTGTGTTGGGCTCAGCTGGAGAGGTTGTGTTGGACTCAGCTGGAGAATCTGAACTGTCATCTGTCGATGTTGAACTATCATTTGTTCCAGTCTTGTCGTTGAGGATTGCTTTGTATTCAGTGTTCAGCTTTTCCAAGGTCTCAGTGGCTTCCGGAGTGAGTTGTGGAGCGTCATTCCAGAATGTCGGTCCTCCCCACAGCGACCTCACGGAATCACCAGAAGCTGCGCTGTGCAATGCTTCTGTAGGCGGCGTGGAAGGCGAGGATGTGGACGGGGCGGTGAGGACGGCGCTGGACGGCGATGAGGAAGGGATGTAGTAAGGTTCGGGCGGGGCACTGGCCGGCTTTTGGGATGCGAGAGTCGGAGAGGGTGGTAGTCCTTGGAGTTTAAGCAGAGATGTTCCGAGTGTTGTGTTGAGCGGAACCCATATCACCATTGGAATGGTGTCATTGGATAAATTGGACCCGGATGATGTGAAATCATCATCGTCCGCGTCTGACCGTCTGTTTTCGGCCGATGCATCAAGTGAAGATTGTGCTTGAAGCACGCTAAGCAACGAAGCCATAGAAGAAGCTCCAGTAGCCACCAGAGGAAGGTACTGAGACATGTATTCCGCTGGGATGTGCGCCAAAACCGGATAGGTCGGTGCCCAACCGTCTTCCCGCGGTGGAGGTGGTTGTGGGATACCCATATCCTCAATCGTCTCCACAATGATCTCTGTGGAGTTCGTGATCGGCGGAATGGTGACGGTTGCGCTGACGGTTTCGGATGCCTCCGCCTTTGCCTGACCTGCCGCCTGCATGCGGGGTGATGACCGGAATATTTCTCCTGGGTACAGACTCAATGGCAGTGGTGTCACCGCAGGTTTGATATCGGACGCAGCTGGTTGTTCATCTGTGGCATTGACAGTTTGGTTTACTCTCCGTGACGACATGGGCAGGATGCGGTTTGGCGAGATTTTCGTCGACTCGTAGGCGGGGGGAGCTGGTGTGGATTTGGGGAAGATGCCGAAATGCAGGGGAACAACCGTCCCGATTTGAGGCAAATTAACGGTTTTGGGAAGGATTCCGAATACGAGAGGTGTAGGAGTCTGGTACTTGGTTTGCACTTCCGGCAACGGTGGGGGGAGTATAAGTAGCTGACGTAACGTTTCTCTGTCTTCCTCTTCGGATCTTTCATTAGCAGCAACAGATGTAAAATTGGATTCGAAATATGGAACCACATCTACAGGTTGCTGTTCGTATGAGTCTTTTGGTTGTTCTTTGTGTAAAGTTTCTGGTTGATCTCTATATGAGGCTTGTGGTTGCTCTTCATATGAGGTTGGTGATTTCTCTCCATAAGATATTTGTGGTTGCTCTTTATATGAGGCTTGTGGTTGCTCTGCATACGAGTTTCGTGGTTTTTCTTCATATGACGTTGGAGATTTCTCTCCATAAGATACTTGAGGTTGTTCTTTATATGAGGCTTGTGGTTGCTCTGCATACGAGGTTCGTGGTTGTTCTTCATATGACGTTGGAGATTTCTCTCCATAAGATACTTGAGGTTGTTCTTTATATGAGGCTTGTGGTTGCTCTGCATACGAGGTTCGTGGTTGTTCTTCATATGACGTTGGAGATTTCTCTCCATAAGATACTTGAGGTTGTTCTTTATATGAGGCTTGTGGTTGCTCTGCATACGAGGTTCGTGGTTGTTCTTCATATGACGTTGGAGATTTCTCTCCATAAGATACTTGAGGTTGTTCTTTATATGAGGCTTGTGGTTGCTCTGCATACGAGGTTCGTGGTTGTTCTTCATATGACGTTGGAGATTTCTCTCCATAAGATACTTGAGGTTGTTCTTTATATGAGGCTTGTGGTTGCTCTGCATACGAGGTTCGTGGTTGTTCTTCATATGACGTTGGAGATTTCTCTCCATAAGATACTTGGTTGTTCTTGCTCTCCATATGATACTCTGCGGTTGCTCTTTATAAGAGGCTTGTGGTTGCTCTCCATACGACGCTCGTGGTTGTTCTTCATATGAGGTTGAGATTTCTCTCCATAAGATACTTGTGGTTGCTGTTTATATGAGGCTTGTGGTTGCTCTCCATACGACGCTCGTGGTTGTTCTTCATATGAGGTTGGAGATTTCACTCCATAAGACACTTGTGGTTGATCTTTATATGAGGCTTGTGGTTGTTCTACATAGGAGGCTCGAGATTGCCCTTCATTTGAAACTCGAGGTTGTTCTGCATATGAAACTCGCGGTTGTTCTTTGTGAGGTAACCTTGCTTGTTCTTTATATAATTCTCGGGATGGCTCTTGATAAGGAACTTGTGGTTTCTCTGTCAAAATGTCTTCTTCTCGAACATCCTCTTTTGGCACCATCTTTGTTTCAATAAAACCAGTGGAGGAAACAACCTTAATTGGGACGAATGTTGTCATATCACGATGAACAGGAGGTTGGTTTGGAGGAGCTTCGTAGGCCGTTGGCTGTGGTAGTTGAATTTCCGATGAAGACGTTGGTGCTTCTTGGGGTCTCCGTCTGATGTCCTCTTTCGGAGGAGGAAATATTTTCCTGCTTTCCACAGGCTTGGGTATTTCAGGAATATCTATTTCAGGGCCCGAATAAGACGGAATTACCCCCCAAGATTTGAATTTGATCTTTTGCATCCTTGACTTTGTCGGAAAATCCTGTGTGCCGTCTTCCTTTTTATCTCCTATAAGTTGTTCTCTGAAGGAGGGAAAAGTTATTTTAGATTCGAAGTAAGGAACGAATCCCCATAGATCTCGTTCCTCGTCGTCTTCTGTCCTTTGAATCTTCTCCCCTTCACTCCCCGCAGCTTCCTCCCTTTTTTCGTTCGGCTCCTCTTCATGTTCCTCACTATCTTGTTCACGCGGGGCTCTCTCCTCAGTTTCCACTTTTTCATTTTCTTCCTCTTTTAGTTGATCTTCACTCGCTCGCTCTTTATTTACGTAGTCTTCTCGAGTAGGAGTCTCGCTAGGTATCGGTCTCCATGATTCTTCGTCATCTGCATTTTGCAGCTTATTTTCGGATTGAACTTCGGTAACGCTTTCATCTGCTTGAGACGAAGATGTGACTTTTGAATCGAAGTATGGTAAAATTCCACTTTCTTTACTCTCCTTCAGTTGCTCCGGAGAGACTTCAAAATTAGAAGTCGCCGCAAGCTCCGGATTTTGCAGCGACGATTCTTTTCTACTCCCGTCAACACTGGGTGCTTTATCTTCCACCTTGCTGCCACCAGGAACGGATCTTGGATCGTAATATGGGAGTGGTCTCCAACCCTCGTTCCCTTTCGTATTGTAATATGTATCTACATTGTCTTTATTAACCTTCGAAAGCTCCTGCTGCAATGGGGAATACACCTTGAGTTTCGACTGTCTGGGATCCGGAGTTCGATCGTCGACCCTCGTAGACGCAGTGGTATCAGGCTCTGAGAAAGGGACGATCCCCCATTGTTGAGCTTCTTTGGGTTTCAGCGGTGACGGAGGCAGCTTTTGCTGCTCAGCAGAATGGGCTTTCAGTTTGTTTTCGGGGGAAGGAATGTCAGGTGAGATGTCGGCCACAGTTTGAGGTTGGTGCTCCTGTGGATGATCGTCGCGCTGCTCGGGTGGTGCGATGGCGCCGCGAGGCTGCGCAGGGGCCGGTGTGGGCTGCACCAGCTGCGGAGGCAACGCCCCCAGCCCCACGCTGCGACCGGAAGTCTTCAACGCTCGAGCCGGCTGCACGGGGCGACCGTCCACCATGGGGATGGAGTACGTCGCCTGGATGCGGCGCCACAGCTTCTCCTGCTCCGTGGGGCCCGACGCCGACATGGCCGGTTTGGCCATCGCCCGCACGGGGAGAAACCCCACCTCCTCCTCGGACTCCGAGGCGCTGCCTGCGTCCTCCCCCGCGACACCTGGCAGCTGGAGGGGGAGCGACTTGAGGAACTCCTCCGACCACACCGGCGGACCGGAAGGACGCGCGTCCGCGTGGCTCGCTTCCGCCGCCGGCTCCGCACCACCCGGCGCCGGAGACGTCGCTACAGTGGGTGGGGGGGCCGTGGGGGGCGGGGCGTCGTTTTTCCTACTCTCGAACTCTTCACTCTCCGGTGACTCATCATCGTCCTCTTCTTCTTCCTCCTCCACGACTTCACTGGACGCCCCTTCCGGTTCCTCGGCGCCTTCTTCGTCTGCGGCGTCGTCGCTGCGCCGCTGGAGTCTGGGCGCGGTCCTGCGGTAGGCGTGGACCGCCGGGATGGCGACGCGCGCCGGCTGGGTCTCCGACGCGAAGGGCAGGGGGTCATCGTAGGGGGCGTCGTGCACCTCGGTGACCGCGTACGTGATCTCCTGGCGGTGCGACATCTTGTGGAGGCTGCGGGGCTGCGGCGCCGCCACGCGCTCGAAGGTGGAGGAGCCGGCCGCGTGGGCGTCGTCGTGGTGGCCGCGGGAGCGGGGGCGGGGGCGTGGCCGCGAGCGCTGGTGCACGTGCGGTTTCCTCTCGCGCTCTTTGCGCTCGTAGTCTTCCTCTTGTTGCGCGTTGCGCCCGTAGTCCCCGTGGTCGTAGCCGGAGTCCGAGTACCCCTCTTCGCTGTACACTTCTTGGATCTGCGCAAACATTTACGGACGAAAGGTCACAAGAACAGTCGATATTACTTGAGATATTTGCTATCAAACACCAACCCTTCTTTTATTTACAGAAACTCACCGCAGTTTGAGGCGTCATTCGTAACCCCACAAAGGAAAATATTTTTAAATGAAGATTCCCATCTAGAACACACAAACAACATCTAGCTGTGCATCTACCTGCCTAGATGTGCTTTAACCATTCCTCTCATATTAGTATGTGTACTCTGACGACTTTCTTATCTTTCAAATTAAAATAATTTTATCAACGGATTAGTACGTACGTAAAAAATCTTCCAAAGAGAATCGATGGCACAGTAAACGACCATATGATTCTTTTTCAGTTTTTTTAAATTTTCGGGCATGATTTGGAAAGAAAACGCCATAAAATAAAAAGCGGTTATTATTAACACTCTAACAATCCGGAACTACTTATATCTGAACGTCCATGGATTTCGTCCATTCGGATGAGCATTTAATGTTGACAGTAATAGTAAACAACGTCGACCGAGGGAGTTTCCCATTACATGCTATTGGCTAAGTAATTGGTCACTATTCAAAGAGATACGGAGTTTATCGATTCTAAATCTATGTCTCAATACTACGTCTACTACGTCTACTAATACTACGTCTCAATGCATTTCGTTTGTACCGTATCCATTAGGTTCAAATGAACAGACGACGATGTTCATATGATACGTTTGAATAATGAAGCAAAGGGAAAATGAGAAACAGGAGAACCCTGTGAAACGTGTCGCGAACCCACGAAGTTCATTACCCATTTCACGTGGAACATCAATGAGGAAGGCGAAGAGTCTGTTCTCGAAAACACTCTGTCTTGCAATAGTAAATTCTCGCGTAGCGTAAGGGAGTCTGGGGTGGGGTGGGGACTCACCTTCTTGGAAGAGAGCACCTGGCGGAGGCGCGGCGCCGCCGCCACCTCCTCCGCCGTCTTGGCTTCGGCGTAGGCCGCGCTCCGGGGCAGCAGGCGCACCGTCTCCGTGTGGCGCTTCTGCAACATCAGCACCCCCGCACCGCTCGCCAACGCACCAGCACACCCTCGAGTCACTGAATGCACTGGCATGTGCTTACGACCGGTCGCCATACGGCACTCACCCAACGCACCAGCACGCGCTCACGTCAAGCACCATGTCACCCTCAAGTCACGCACCACAGCACGCTCACTGCACTGAATGCACTGGCATGTGCTTACGACCGGTCGCCATACGGCACTCACCCAACATATATTTGGTTATTGGGGGTACTTTCATGAATACTCACATTTTGAAAAGTTTCTCGAAAATAGTTTCAATATTTTAAACTTTGGTCTCGGTTGGTGGACTGTTACAAGAATGGCGAAGTTTCATTTTTGTTTAACTCTGAATTTTTGAAAATTGCAAATTTAGAAATAATGCGAGAAAGTATGTCATACTATAGCAACACTGTTTTGCAAAAAAGGAAAAATGTAAAGAAAGAATGTGGAGTGATTTTTGAAAATAACTGTTTAAAACGTGCATCCATTGGACTCAAAATTAGTCGAAAACTACATTTATTTACGAATAATTGTACACAATCTTATTTCAAGATCTACATTTGAAAAAAGGAGTATATTCACCAAAAATAATCTTTATCTTAAATTATGTATTTGTAGAAAGACGCTCGAATATTTGAAACACTCTAATTTTCGAAAAACAGAAATCTCAAAGAAAATGAGACCTTTGACATTTTTAAGCTTTCTCTACTCGATCGGAAGACATAAACAATTTAGAAAATTGTTTGAGCCTTCATGTAAAAATGTTCAAATATCCATTTGAAACACTCAGGATACTATTTAGTTGACCACAGACGGGTGGACGGATAGACAGACAGACAGATCGTTTTGCCGGCAATCGAGTTTACGGTAAGAAGGATCCTCAAAATGTGTATTCTGACTACACAATGTGTTAAATGAAGTAATTTACTACATATATAGTAACAAGATATATCCTCTTTTCGTTATCAGGGCTCGGTAATTAGTTTTCTGTGGGTGTCCATCCGTCTGTGGTGAACACCAATGCCGAAACCATTCAGATAATTTTCTCAAAAATGATATACACTGATTGATATGGACGAACCCGAGGCCCTGTGAGAGTGAAACAGATATTCATATTTTTACATGAAAACTCAACAACTAAAATGTTTTAAAAATGGCTCCAATTCTTCACTTAAACTTTGTCGTCCGTTAGAATAGAGAACGCTTAAAAATGACGAAGGTTTGATTTTCGTTGAAATTTGGAATTTCGTTGAATTTCTGAATTTTTGAAAATTGCAAAAGTTCAAAGATTTTGTAGTCTTTCTACAACTACATATCGAAAATAGATATGGTTTTCGCTGAATAAAATCTGTTGTTAAAAGATTGATTTTCGAATTGTTGTTAAAAGATTGGTCTTCTGGAATTTTTTGAAAATGTGAGAAATTTTCGAGTAGTTTTGCGGAAAATGTAGGAAAATTTTAAACAATTATTTTTTCACAAATGGCTCGAAATGTTTTTAGTGAGTGACAAAGGACAGTAAAAAATTGTGCTTGTCGCATTTCCTAGTAATTTACGTAATTAAGTAATTTTGCACGTCTCTGTGGTTTCGAACATTGCAACTATCAACATTGAAAAAGTAGTATAATATTAATGATAGAAATGTTTGACTTAATGAAATCTGTTCTAAAACACAGATCTTCAAAAACGAATGTTTTGGTGTAAATATGCAAGAAGTTAAAGCAATTTGTAAAGAATTTTTTTTCTAAAAAAACGGCGCCAATTTTATTTCTTTAAATGTTTTTCACGGATAGAGAAAAGTTGCCTAAAAATGGCGCAGGTGTTCCGTTCAACTCTGAAGTTTTGATCATAGCAAAAATTATAAATAATGCAAGAAGGTATGTGCTGTTGTAGCCCCGATAGTTGTTTAATTTGTTAGATCAATAAACGTAAACTTGATTACCCAGACACTGAAAATTGTTTTTGCACAGTCATTTTCTTTTCTTGTTCCAACATGAATAGAGAACCTCCCATACGGCAATTCATCGGACATTTGACTATTTACCTTCATCTCAGCAGAGATCGCAAATTAATCAGCCCATTTGGCATAACATTTTTTGGGTAAAATATGCATAACTCTTTAATTGCGTCTTATGCCAGATAGTGAAGCACAAGAACTCACGTTTAGTAATTAGCGTCATTTCGTTTAAAATAAATTAGTGTCAGTACGACCAACTCTAAAATTCTATTATTAGTTAATGGAAACAATGAATTCCGTTAATTTCTTGGGGTTTTCTACAAAAGCCACTTGTAAGTTCTAATTTTGATTGCGAGCTTTATTTCTCTGTGTGCTCCTGACAATTGCAAACCAGATTTCTTGAAAACGGGTACTATAATGTTTGTTTTACAATCTTCCGATACATTTACTTGATAAAAATTCGTTTTATTAGCTTCAATTTCAATCAATTTCTGAATGCCATTATTTTCTCACATATTTGATCATTTCGTTAGTTTTTGAGCTACACCATAGTTTTTTAAATCGTTCATCATTTAGTTACGTTAACTACGTAACGTTACATTACCAATGGCATTACAAATATTTATCATTTACAATTTCAATTTTAAAGTGTTTTTGTTAACCTTCTAAATGGTCCCTCAAATATTTTCTGGAACCACCCATGCTTCTTTCCTCCTTAGATTAATTGATTCATTGATTGATTAGTGATTTCGGGCACGTCATCTCCTCAGCTCATTGACCACGTAAGTGTAGTGCATGCTTTTATCGCGGGTGGTGGCGGTGACCCCGCTGGACGGTGAGATCCGGCACCGAACCACACAGCTAACGGGTTTCTTCAACCAGGTATCTCCCACCAGGAACCTCATCTGCTGGGACAAGCTCTAAGCTTCCGACTGGTGTCCCGGCATGTGTGGGAGTGTAGTGCGTGTGTAAGTATGGGGTGAGGATAGCACAAGGAAGAGGAAGAAAAGATCGCGCGCATTCCGTGTCCCGTTTGTTAGGGTACACCTCCGACATTCTCCTGGTGTTGATTGGAGAAACCATGGAAAACTACGATCAGAGCAGTCGTCCGCTAGAATTTTCCTCCAGGAGACTAGCTAGTGTCAAAAATATTACCAGCGTCGGGACTCGTGGTCCGCCCAGTCATAGGCTCTGCACCAAGGCCCACTACACCTATGGTGAGAGGCGAGCACTAGCGTTACAAATTGAACATTGCACACTCCACCATATTGTAGGCAAATGTGGGAGCGATAATTTAAAACTGTCTTAACACTTCACGGGATATTAAGGATTCAAAATTTCGAAAATCACATTGTTATTGTTCCTATACACTATGATAAATAAATTACGAAATATTTTAATGTGTTGTAAAAATAACGTTATTGGAAATAGTTCGAATCGTTTGACTTTCAATTCAGTGAAGATAATTTCAATATTCTTGCGTTGTTTTGTTGCCCTCCGTAGCTAATGCATAGTTTCTTTTTCTGATGGAGAGATTCAAATTGTTCTTTAAAGTGAATATGATGTAAGTAAAGATCCGCACACAAAAATCTTAATTCTCAAGAATACAATGAAATGACCAAAACGCATGTAATCCGTCTTCTAATTTTTACTTTCTCGTATACGTACGTATATACGGAGTAATATACGTAGTATAGAGAAAGTTATGTAATTCTGCGGCAAAAAACAGTGATATTTGAACAGAAAAACGCGTACTGTGGAGCCCGCAGAAAAGGTGGATAAATTCTGTTCTAAACTGTAGTAAATTACTCCCTTCAAAACGTTATGTAGTCAGATATTTAATAATACGAACAAGTTTACAAATTAATATAATACTTTGGATATATAACGAATATATTTTCTTACTCCGTGTGCAGGTATTCTAGGACTAAATTAAAGTATACTTTTCAATTACATGAAAAATGCTCATGCTACTAAATGAAACATATTTTGGTTGTATAATTTGGGTTATTGAAAGTTGCTTCTTGTAACTCTAATGCTTCTTTACATTGGCCTTGAGGTCACAGAACCATGAAGCTCTCATTACATATTTTTTTTGATGCGTAAATAATAATCTTTGCTTACTAAAATAAAAACACTTCAAAGCACTAATTTACATAGGAAATACCCACAACTCTCGTCGCGTACGGACACAACACGCCTGTCAGCACCTGCCAGGGAACTAGTTGCCTACAATATGGCAGCCTTCAATTTGTAACGCCACACTAGCGCTTCCTGTGCATCTAGGTAATACTATCCAATATCTTTGCTCTGCACTGACGTCAATGAATCTCCTCTCCCACTTAAGGGCTATCAGGGGAAAAAGCGTAGGCTCTCAGTCAGAAAAGCGAATTTCTCCCGCGTTCGTAAACGAAAATCTCGACTGCTGGTCTCGATCGATCCGTTTCTTCCGCGCGGGCGGCCGTCTAAGAAAGCAGCGTCGCGGCGCCGCGCGCCGCGGCGCTTCGATCCGCGCGTCTCCCCACGAAGACTTCCCGCGCAAAAAGCGCCTCCCCCTGTGTCTTGTACGCCCGCTCCGCTGCCCAGCTGCCTTTCTCCCAGGGTTCGTTGCCCACCGGTGCCACACCGCTCTGCACTGGACGCCACGGCTCAGCGGCTGCCGGGAAGAGTCGCTACTGGCGACTGGCTCAATGGATTCTTTTTGCGTATCCTACACAATGTTATCTGGACAACGCCACTTGAATTTAGAAAGCATTTGCAATTCTTTATAAATCGTACGATCGGAGGAAGAGGCTTGTACGAAGAAATTGAAAATCAACTTGTGACTTCGGTATTGAACTGGTTATCCCAAGGGTTCTCAACGGTGTGCTGTAGATACCGCGAAATTAAATTATAAAATATTTAAATTCAAAAATTTTAACATACTAAATTTTAAGTCCACAAGTGTTCTAAGTACTGAGGTGTTAGAATGGTTCGTGCGTATTTTTAAGAACTATAATAGCAAATGTTGGTTTCTTCACCTTTGCACAACAGCTTAATACGAGAAGAATATCTCCATTATCTCACAGATACGTACTTAAAATTTGAATTACATAGTATAAGAGTTTTCAAACTTTCGAAGTCCTAATAATGCGAGAATTAGCTGCTACTATACAGACGAACTGCAATCTTAGCTATGGACGAAGAAAATGCCGCGATCTAATAATGTTTAAAGGTCACTGGGGTAGCTTGTAGCCTTTTATATCCCGGTTCGATGATTCGATTGAAAATCGTGATTTATTGTGTCGAAAATATCGCTCATACTCTTAAGCATTTCTTCGGAAAGTAGATAAAACGAAATGTCACATGTCGTATACTTGCAGCTTGAAAAAGGCTAACCTTAGTGGGTGATTCTTGTATGTTTATACGCCTATAAGATAATCTTAATACCGCATATCTTTTAGCAGAAAATTAATTCGATAATATTCACATTTTAGATTATTATTTGATTCATTCGTGAGTCGGGGCACATTAACTACTAAGATAATTACTCCCATAAGTGTAGTGCTGGATTTTTTCTCGGACGGTAGCGATAATCTCCCGCTAGATGGTGAGATCCGTCGGTTAGCCTACCGTCGGTTAGCGAGGCTTTCCCCAACTAAGTATCTTCCACCAGCGGGGAACCGCACCAACCCCTCTAAGCTCCCAACCGCTCTCCCGGTATGTGTGGTAGTGTAGTGAATGTTAGTGTAAGTTTGTGTGTGTGTGTGTGTGTGTAAGGGTTGAGGATAGGACAAGGAAGAGGAAGGAAAGATCGCGCGTGTTCCGTGGCCCGTTTGTTAGGGTTCCTCTGCGGCATTGGCCTGGTGTTGGAGAAACCACAGAAAACTACCTATCAGAGTAGCCGGCCGCAAGAATTATTCTCCAGACACCGACTGAAGTCGACCTAGCTATCTAGCTAGTGTCGAGAATCCTGCGACCGTCGGGTAGATTACAAGTAACAAGTCTGTTCCGTATCACACGAACACACAATTATACAAAACATTTCGACAGCAAAGTCTATTCTAAAACAGATCTTTAGCTACTTGATGTCGATAGCTTCGGCTGTTATGCACCATTGAATAAATGAACTATGAGGATACACGGCGCTCTACAGAAAGGCAAATATAATTTGAAAAGAATTGAAGGTGAACAAATTCAAGTTAATTGAAATTCAATTCAAATTCAATATATGAATTGTAGTCTAATTATGCGATGATTACGTGATTTTGGAAGGTTTTTATTTCTGAGGATATCTGTGTTTGTCATCTTAAGAGGAAACCTTGTGTGTAAACGACGTGTCTATATTAGTGTTACCTGTTATAGAATTTTTGAAGGGCACTATTTTTTCTTCAGACCGGTCCAGGGAAGATCAAATGGTATTTTCTTTTCTGCACCTCTTCATTCAATAGTAATAATGTAAACGATAAATTGTAAAGAGCGATAAATTGTCTTTTTTTTGCGATTTATGAAGAACATTCCGACACAATTTCAGCATTTCCAGTAGTATTGAACAGGTGAAATGTTTGCTCTCACAGTCCTAAACCACGGAAAAAAAGATGAAATCTTGTCAGAATTAGCCCGATTAAACTTCTTAGTGGTGCGGTTCCGTTTGGTAAACAATTATAAATTTCAGGATTGAATTTATTATTATTATTATTATTATTATTATTATTATTATTATTATTATTATTATTTGTTCTTCGATTTTTGAATTGGTTGTATCCATCTCATCATTTCTCGTGTAACGGAAATATACTGTACATGTTTATCAATATGTGGCATTGAACGTCGTAATCATAAAGCAATGATGTAATGATACGTTTTATCATCGACGCCACGGTCATGAAGGCTGATAGTCTGGCATTCAAATCCCGAGTTAGTCAGTTGCAACTCCGTTGGGGGGCGTGGCTGGTTTTCGAAGGGCGCAAAATTCTCGGAGTGTCCTGTCACGCGAGTGAAATGTTAAATAATCTACCTCAACGCTCTCCAAACTCTCCGACAATTTCCATCTTAATCTGATCGTATTTGTTCCGTTTGGATATGCACGACGGATGAATGTGACATTTGTGATGTTGCTGGCAGATAATCCGAGAGTCCAAGTTGGTTCACAGTGTGGGAGCTCCATTCCAAATTACAAATTTACAATTCAACCCATTCAAAGTCTCTACAAAATTCAAACATTATCTTCTTTGAAAGTACTCTCTTTAACACTCTGACGATTCCTTTTCGTTGACATAAATTCATTATCCAAGAAACTAAAAGGTTAGTGAAGATTAAGGAGGATTACAAATCACACTTCACGCATTACCGCAAACATCTACAAGGAAGACCAACGAAGTTTATAATGGTAGCCGGTGTTTACACGGTTGGATACACATGAATCGTTCCATGATACTTTCTCCGCACAGACGTAGCGGCACAAAAAGCACTTCACTGTCTCTCACTTCACTGTCCAGTGGACAGTGCGGAACGTGTCCTGCCCAAAACAAACTAATCGAAGTCCGTCTAGAAATCAGACCATGCCGCACGCGATTTTCCACCACTTTAATCTCCGTTGAGTACGACGATGTCGCATTGAACAGGAAGGTGTCTCTTGCTGATTCGTGGAAAGGTAACGTTCGTCAACCATACCATGAGCATTGAGCATTCATCCGTAGATCAAAACGCTATCAATTCCGGGAACATTTTCACATGATTAGCACATAGAAATCGAATCATGTATTGATTGTCATTTAGTGAACTCAGATTCATGACTAACGAGTATTTGATAAAAGAACACAAAACCATATCTAACATATATTTCATAATTTTCTAAGTCATGTTCTACTATTGCAGATACCAACATCAATTCAATTTTATTACATAAAAACTACTTTAATTTTGTGTGTCAAAATTCCTTTTTTCCAAGATTTTGTAATAATTGAAATATAAGGATTAATTTTCTTGTTATGTTTCGGAAAGACGTGTACTATTTTACCCTAAAATTGTGATCTTTTGAAAAGAAAATATTTTGAAGCTTTTGTGTTTAGATGTCGTCCAATATAATTAGAACAGTTATTAATACAGAGATACATTCTTACAAAAAATTAAATAAGCTTTCTAAAACGTTTCTCTTTCAAGACATGTATGATTAGCCGCAATCAAAACACAATAATGAGTTCATATTTCAATGAATCGTGTATTCCTTTCCCGCGCTATTGATCACAGTATTGTAATGTTTGATGAACGGTGATTAGGGAACACTGAACTGTACAGGATGCGCAGCTTGTGTATTTTCACAATGTGCAGAAGAGTCTCTTGAAATAATGTGAAATTAGAGGTTGTCCATTTGTTATTAAATTGTCGATTATTAGTTTTACGCACTCGTCGAAAGATTATATAAATCTCATTCATGTTAGAATATACTTATTATAGTACTGAAAATGTTTTGAATAGAAGAGCTGTTTAAATACATAACGTCATAAAAATAAATCATTTACAAAACGGATGTAAAACGTGCACTATTTTTGGGAAAATTTGTCGAAGATCCTAGAAATTTAATTTACACTTTCTCCTTTGAACACTCTCTGTAATACAATGAATTGCATATTCATAGTCAGGAGGTATTATATCTTCTTCTCGCCCTAAAATTGTCGCTATCAAACAACACAGCATTAAACTTGGAAACTTCTCTCGCAACTCACTCACAAATGTCCTCGTTCTAAACGCTTATCATTAAGAACATAACGTTGTAAACAGCCTTCTTTAAAATTAACTGACCTTAGACATTTCGAATGCACCACTGGTTTGTGATGTGAATTCATTATTTAGAAGTATCATTACTTATTTACGATAGGAAACAATATAAAGGTCTGCGAGTCAAATATATAGTTAAGTAATGTCGCATTAAGGAAAGCCGAGGTTTGAGACCTCTTCTGTACCCACAGGCGTACGCTAACGTTAAACTTGACGTATAGAATACTCCTGAAGAGGGTATTTGCAAACCACCCCAAGAACGTCCCAAAGAAGGAAACGGGAGCTTCCACGGAGACGCACACACACATACACCGTACCCACCTGAGCGTACAGCCGGAGGGGCACAAACCCCACATCGATGCCCGATTCCGCGGCCGGTTTGGCCCACACGCCGGGCCCGGGGTAGTACGGCCTCGTCGGAGGTTCAGGCTCGTCCTCCAAACGCGGGGCGGGTGCAGGCTCCTCATCGTCCTCACGATCCTCCACAGCCACCGCCCCTTGGATGCCCATCATCACCAGCAGCAGCAGCAGCAGCGGCAGCACCGCCAGCGCGCCGCCGCGGCGCATCTCGGAACTTAACGACTCCTCCTCGTCGATCACTCGTCAGCCACTCGTCTGTCGCGCTGGAGGCGCCGCGTCGCGGGAGGTTTATGCGGTTGACTGGTCCGCCGCGGCCGCTCTCGTCGGACTTTATACGGGGCGCCGGACCGCACCGGACCCGCGCGCGCAAAAAAACAATAATAAAAAACAAAGGCGAAGCGCGAACCGCAGCGGCGCGGAGAAGAAAAAAAAAAAGAATCGCGCGACCGAGAGGGAGAGCGGAGCGGGCGTCCCGTTGATGACACGCGCCCGTTGACGCGATCACTCGTAGCTGCCACGCCTCTCGCGCTACGATTAGGCGCGTTGAAGCCGCCGAGGGCGGACGAAGTGGGAAGCAAAGCGATTGGTCGCGAGCGGGGAATGTGCGGTGGGACGCGACGGGCAGGAGGTTGGCGGACGGGGGTGCGTGAAGGTGGCGAATTGGTGCAGATTCCAATTGGCACAGTTCCGATTGGGGGTGGTTGTTTTCTGCATGCCAGGTTTAGGATGGTTTGAAGGTAAGTGAAGAAGTAGATGTTAGGCCAAATTCGCAGTCCTAATGAAGGAATACAGGAATCCTTAAATGATTGATTGATTTTTCGTGTTTCCGGGCACGTCAACTGCTTTGGTCATTAGTCCCGTTAGTGTAGTGCAGGTTTTTTCTCGGGAGATGCCGATGATCTTCCCCTTCTGGTTGGCGTGATCCGACGCTGACCTACCGTCGGCTAGTGGGGTTTCTCCCTAACCAGGACTCTCCCACCAGCGGGGCACCGCCCCAGCCGGGACAAGCTCTAAGCTCCGGACCGGTCTCCCGGAATATGTGGTAGTGTATGGCATATTAGTGTAAGTGTGTGTTTAAGGGGGGAGGATAGGACAAGGAAGAGGAAGGACAGATCGCGCGCGGTCCGTGGCCCGTTCGGTAGGGTACTGCTCCGGCATTCGTCTGGTGTTGATCGGAGAAACCACGGAAAACTACCGATCAGAGCAGCTGGCCACTAAAATTCTTCTCCAGACAGCGACTGAATTAGACCTAGCTGAAAAGCTAGTGCCGAAAATCCTGCGGCCGTCAGGACTCGAACCTAGGATCAGAGGCGCTGCAGTGACATCAGTTGCTGCACTGAGCTACCGCTCCCGGTGAATTCTTAAATAATGTGATTGCTTAATGACGTACAGATGACGGTATTTCATTAATATTCCTCAAAAATTCTAAATAAGTGCTTCTTTATGTTACCAGATTTACACTATATCATATTTGAGTGCTCACTTAATTTTATTCATACAGAGGAACGTCCAATTTTACTTATTCGCTAATCCAATTGTAACTGTACACTTCCAATGCAATACACATGTTTTTATGCTCAATCACGTACCACAAATGATGTGTTATCTAAAGAACTAAAAGTATTCTGCGAAATAACTGTCACCGTTTTCTGTAGTATATGACATAGACGTGTAAGAACAAAACCTAATCCGATAATGAAGATAAATTACGAACATCCAAGGGAGAGAACTATCACACTTGTACGAATGAGTGATCACTCACTGCCAACTCGTTTGAGAATAAGGAATGCTTTTGAATAAGAATCGTGCATTTAAGGAACACACAATTTAAGAGTTCCTCTATGAATTCGAGAAGTAGTAAAGACTCACTTCTAGGCGTTTTTAAGGGAGGTGGGAGATTCATCATTTCTGGCCTTTCATTTTTTTTCGCGGGAAGATCAAAGAACTGGCATCTGCTCAAAGATGGTTCTCTATAAATTAGTGAAATGTGCTATAAAAATGATGAGGAACATTAATTTTTAATCTCTTTGTTTATGGAATGGCGTGATTGTTGTAAAAATCGTAATTTCAAAGACATAAACTCAACATTGCCGTGGTCGGATCTTCCTAGTAACGCCTTTGTGTTAAGAAGTGACGATAACGGCAAGAGGAGGTAAGAAGAGTAACGATGAGTAAGAAGAGAGTAATGAGCATGAAGATGGAAAAGATGAGGGAATTAGGGGCAAGAGAAACCAGGAAACTGCCGCAAACCTCCCTGTCCACCATAAACTCCACTAAGATGGGATGGATGTCGAACCCCGGGCCTTGCCGTGGATAGTGATCAATCTGTAAAGTAGGGGAAGGTAGCGATTTTTTTTCACTACCGTCTACATTGTTCAAAAATCTGAAATAAAAATATATGTTATAGAATGTTATAAAACCCATTTCAGAGGAAAAAATTATCACCTCGAAAATCGACGTTATCACCTCGAAAATCAATTTTTAAAAAATATTTATTTTTTCTATATGAATTTGGCGTCAGAATTGGTTGGTAAAATTATTTTCAAATTCAACTATGTTTCCCCATCTCTTCAATTTTTTTCAGCCCGATATATGCAATAGAAGCTGAGAAAAAAATAAAACATTAAAAGCACGTTTCGCGTTGTATCTCCGCGAGAGATTGCCCTAGGAGGCTGATTTTTTGTGAATCTATGTCATTTTGTATTCTCTTTCATATGAGGATCGCGATTATCGATTTGGTTTGGAGGCACTTTGCACCGCCTTATTCGGCTATACCATTTATTGCTGATTTACGTTCCTAAAATATATTATATTACATTGGAGCAAAAACTTTTGTTAATAATCCGCGCTCATTTATTTATGTATTAAAAATTCAAGTAGTTTCAAAAATCCAAAATTCAAGTAAATTCAAGGCTTAGGATATCGATTACAGAATTTTGAAAACGTGCACAGAATTAACTTCTCCCTATAGTGCGTCACACATAATTTTTAACTGTTTTTGACGTAAAATCAACAAATAAATAAATCGCGCGTATGGTGATGGGAAGCAGAATATTACATTCGCTGCGAGTTGCAAAACGTCATTCTCCTTCCTCACTGAACCCCCGCAGGGGGAAACCGACGACCGAAGGGTCTGAAGTTCTTGATGGAGGCTGGAAACATCTCCCCGAAGCCTAGTTTCTCAGCGCTACTCAGGTTGTGAGTGCCAATGTGGGTGTGGTGAGAGGTCGATGTTATGACCCTAGTTGCTGGGCTTGCTCGGTAACCTAGAAGTTGGGCCCCTACCCACCAACCTTTGGAGCCGGACTGGGGGGCGGTACTTGACCCCAACCCACATAAAGAATCCGAGGAAATCTCCCATCAGGTTATTCTAGTTTCCGTCGAGTCTGACGCCGATAGAACAAAACGGAAGTGCAGTGAGGAGACGGGTTGGAGGCCCCGAGCCGCATGGACTTCCGTCCGGGGAGTCCCCACATATGGTCACTGGCTTCGTCGTGGTAGTTCCCGGTAGCCAAGGGTTACTGGTTAGGAATTTGCTCCGGTGCACTGTGGGTAGTGCTAGTCCAGACACGTAGTAGTTCTGAGCTGGCAGAGAGACCCTACTCAAGCTTAAATGAGGAGGCGTCCTGGTGGGGCTGCGATCCGGCATGTCCGGACGCCAGACCGATGGCGTAGCCCAAGGGGGATGAGGATTGAGGCCAAAGGGCCTAGGTGCCCGCCACAAGCGGATCCAGCCAATTTTTTTGGGGGGAGGGGGTGGAGGCATCATAGATTTTTGTTAAATAATAAACAAATTTGTTATTATATTGTACATTATTTTTGTTGTGTATATATGATACTATACAATATTATTTTTTAAATAATTACATATTTATATCATAAATATTTCACCCTCCAATGCACGGAGCTCGGATTTTACCGTTCCACTTAGTGGGCCTCAGAGAGGAGAGTTCCCACCTCCGGTTGGAATAACACACTGGTTTGGGACCACAATGAAGAAAAATTGAAATATTTTTTAATTTTTAAATGAATTTGTTTTTTAAATTTTAACGCATCATAAGACATTTTAAACATTTAATTTGCAATTATAACGCCAAATGGTGTGTTTTGAATGTTCTTCCACATTCATTGTTTTTGCATATGAAGATCTGCGATTTTTTTTCTGAATATTTTCTACGGGCATAAGTAGTACGTAGAACGAAAGTAACGACGTTAATAGAAATCATTTACAATAATTTTACCACTGTGTGGACAATTGAAAATATTCCCCCACCTCTTCCTTTTCTTTGGAGACGATCTCTCTGGAATTTCCACTTGTTTTCCTGTGTATACCGATGGCTTGAAGAGCATGTAGAGTTATTTTATGAACATTATAGTTTCTCACCCCTTTCATATTAATTAACACGACATCAATATTTTGCTAGTTGCTTCCTTCTCATTCGCAATACGCTGACAGACTTAAAGCATTTTTGGGAAGATTATGTGTGCATTCAAATCAACAAAAGCAATTATATTATAAAATAACCTTATTGGACATTGACAACTTTCTATTCGCAATGTGTAGTCATCGATCATTTCATCCATGAAGGCAACTCCAACCTTTGGTTTGGTATATGCAAGGGTAATTGATGATTATTTATTTCTCCTTTTTTGTTTTATATTTTTGGTCCAGATGCATTGTGCTAGTAAGATAATTGTTTAGTTCTTTTTTGACTTGCAGGATACAATAATTGTAAGATTTTCGAGTTGTTCAAAAATTCTAGAATATGATTTTGTATTATTATAATATCGCAGTTTAGAAGGTTTTTTCTCACTTGCTAACTCACAATATACCAAGAAATGTCATTTTCCCCTTAGAAATTCAAACAGGACTACAGTCGTAAAAAAAACAGATGTGTTACAACTTCCATTGAATAATGCTTGCACCATTTTCTTTATTATTTATTGATTAGTGATTCCAGGTGGTCAACTGTTAAAGACATACGTCCCGTAAGTGTACTGCATGTTTTATTGCGGGAGGTGGCGATGAGCTTCCCGCGCTGGCTGGCGACATCGGGTGGCTTATGGGGATTTTACTCAACCTGGTATCTCCGACCAGCAAGGCATCGCCCTAGCAAGGACTATCTCTAAATTCCCAACCGGTTTTCCGGTGTGTGTGTGTGTGTGTGTGTGTGTGTGTGTGTGTGTGTGTGTGTGTGTGCGTGCGTGTGTGTGTGTGTGTGTGTTAGTGCCCGTTTGTTAGGGTACTGCTCCAGCATTCGCCTGATTTGATTGGAGAAACCGCGCAAAACTACTGATCAGAGCAGCCGGCCGCTAGCATTCCCCTACAGGCAGTGACTCTTTCGACCTAGCTGACAAGCTCGTGCCGAAAATTCTGCCACCACCAGGACTCGAACCCTTGGATCTCCCGGTCAAAGGCACTGCAGTGACATCAGTTGATACACTGAGTAGCCTTTGCCGGTCCTCTCTTTACTATTGTTTTTGTTGGCAAATCTTTTGCGACAGGTTCATCGTTCCTTTTCGCACGGTGTATTTTATCGCGTAGTGTAAATCTACTTCCTGAAACACAGCATCACAAAACATTCATTCCTGATTTATGTGGTCGTGATTTGTGTTACTTGCGCAATGCATGTAAACAAAGAAATCTGGAATGCTTTGGTATAAATTACAACAACACAAATGTGATTCTTGCGCTTTCAAAGAGCCGTTAAGGGGAAATATACTATCGGTCTTCCGACACCCACAAAGTGGAAAGCATGACTACCTAGAGAAAGGTTTAAAAATATGGAAAACTCTCGTCACTGACTGGACAGTTCATTGTCATTTGAGAAGAGACGTAACAAAAGATCGTATCATAAGCGAATACACCTGTTATGTGAACGTGAATGTATTTACAGTAATGAGTCGAACCACTGGGCCTCTGAGGCCCACTAAGTGCACTGACGAGTTAAAAAATATTCCCAATAAAGAAAGATAACAAACGAAAACTCTAGATCTCTTGGAGGGGGGGCATAGCCCCCATGCCCCCGTCCGTGGATCCACTACTGGTGCCAATCCTGGGGAGAAAAATACCTGGTATTACAAGAAAGTAAGGAGAAATAGCTCACGCTGGGAATCCACTTCTCCCAGAATCACATTAAATTAACATTCAAGATACAATGAGCATATTCCTAATAGTGTAATACTTACTCAAACTATAATACTTACTTAAAATAACGGCTACGAATAATTCCAACTGTCTACTTAGCGCATTAACTATCAGAAGATAACTGATGTTAGAGTCGAAGCAAACGCCTCGATGGTGTGTTGCACTGACCATGACCAGGGAAGAACATATTATTCGTGAAGAAATGCGATCAAAATAAAAAAGTTGACACTTCTAATGTACTTGGATGTAATGCAGTTGTAAAGTGACTGCAGTGACAATAACTATACCAAATCTACTTTGTTTTCAATTTGCATACTGTTCTCGCCAAGACAGCGAGGAATGATTCGTAAGAAGAAACGATTCAAATGACCACAGTCAATTTACCGCAAATTGTGCGTCATGCAGTTAAGTTGCTGGAACGAAATGAATTGATTGATCTACGGAGAGTTAAAACGATCCGGAAACATCACTGGGGTAAGTTACGAAAGCAATTATTTCATCTGTGAAATCAGTGCAGCTTGGAGGCATTGACGGAATTTCCTTTTTTTAAAACCATAAACTAGATGATGGTTCTTGTAGACAGTGGAGTTGTAAAGGTAAAATATCGCGTATATAATTCATATATGAAAACCTCACTGATATTAAAATTTCACGATAAATTAATTAGGAAATAGTCAATGACGTTGCAGCAAGGAAGAGCGGTTCTTGTTGCGACTAAAGTTCCTACATCTGCAACGTAGATTTTATAAGCACTAGTTTGATGTCACGTGGCCTTCACGACCCAACTAAATCCATAATAAAGTCTCTGTACGATCAATAAAACGATAGAACCATGACTTTAAATATGTTTTATAGCTTGGAAAGTAATACCTTAGTAATTCATTGATAGACTCCTGCAATATTGGAAAAGTAAGATTTTGCTTGTTTCTCTTTCAACTAGCCTTTTCTCTCTTGACATTATAGTATAAGGCTTTGAGATTTTAGTTCCCTCGTCATTGCTATGGTCATTTCATCAAATAACCCTTTCGCGTCTTGTTGGCATGTTTCAATTGGCGATGTACGGCACATTGGCCACTATCCTTATTCTCACCTGCGAACTATCTCCTCAAAATGAAACTATTTTTCTGATTTTTTTATTGACATATACTACCTATCATCTTTTTGATAGTATAGATTATCATGCCCTTTTTGATATTTTCAAAAGCAGAAACACATGTGTTAAAAAAGTACCAAACTTTTCACGGTATTTCTAGATAGATTCTGTGTTATGGGTCGTGTTTTAGCCCACTGCACGGTAATGGAGGTAAGGTAGAGGGTTCACTGTGTGGGCTCTCTCGTCGCCCGTGAGATGACATGAGCGGCCGCCACATGCGAGCCAGACTCCATTTTTAATATTTATTCTTAAATTCTGTTTACATAGCTAACGTATGGGCTAGCTTATAAACTAGATACTTACAAACTTATCTAAATCTACTTTGTCTTACATCCTGACTTAATTTAACAACGAACATTATTTACATTATGTACAGTAAGCAGTACATACACATATAACACAAAAACATACGCTTATAAACATCATTTAAACAGCGACTGCACGAGTCATCCACAAACCATCCTCTCTCATCGATCACAGGGGTATTGTCTTTGTTTAGGCTCGCCTGTACTCGACTGGGATGAGGTCATCTTGGGCAGTGTGGCGAAAATAGCAGGCAGCGCTCCCTGCTATAGCCTCGGCGACAATGCGCTCACGTAGCACGCGCATCTTTTCGCCAGCGGTAAATTTACGGAACAGCGCTGCACTTGACTCACACCACTCGCCCAGAGCTCCTACCACGATGGGAAGGAAGCTGACGTCCCGGAAGTTCCTGGCTGCTAAGAAGGGGGCGAATATGTTCGTATTTCGCCGCCTTCTCATCATAGCGTTCACCAAGGCGCCCCGGGTATGCTACGCAGACGGAGGCGTCGACGACGATCGCTTGATGGACCTTAACCAGCACCAGGTCCGGACAGTTCCGACCTCCGATGGCTTGGTCTTCGAGAAGCACCGTCCACCCACTCGCGACTGCGGCTGCTTTAATGTGTTCCAGTATTCTATTGTGGCGCAGCCGCCAGATCGCGGAGTGGGAGCGGCACTCCAAGATGACGTGGGCGATCGTTTCGGAGGCGGGGGAGTTCATGTTATCAGTTTCGTGTAGTAGAGTCCACAACGCGCTGTGCCGGGAGATCGATCGGGAGCTTACAGCTTGTCCCCGCAGGGGCGGTGCCCCGCTGTTGGGAGGTACATGATTGGGGGAAACCCCGCTAGCTGACGGTAGGTCGGCGCTGGATCTCGCCATCCAGCGGAGGATGATCGCCACCTCCCGAGGGAAAAAGTACGCACTACCCCACGAGACTAATTACCTTAGCAGTTGTTGCACTCAGAATTACTAATAATCAATCGATCATTATCAATCAACAGTGCACCGTCCGCCAGAGCGTTGGCGCGGTGAGGAACCGGTTCCAGGGGAAAGAGTTCCCCTTCCTTCTTATGGTAAGTACGACATGGACTTGATGGAAGTGAAAGGGTTCGAACATTTTATTATCAAATGGAGATGTTTGTTTTCTATATTTATAATCAACTTATTTTTTCCAGATTAATGCTTATTTCGTTGTAGCACAACACTGCAACTTTTTTTTTTTTGTGTGTTTCGCATTTTTTTTTAAATACGCAATTTTTTTAAACACGTTTGAAACCATTGAGAATACTGCTGCTGCTAATGTAGTATGGGATGGCTCATCAGATCAAAACAATTATCAGGTAAGATTAAAAGGTGATAAAATGGTTTACATTTATTTGTAAATATAAAACATTACAAAATGATTCGTTGGCACAGGTGTGGTGGGTTCGTATATCTTCATCTGATAACTTTAAACGATTCTACGGGTTCGGCGGTCAAACATGCCGTATAAAAAATGTCATACATTAGCCTAATAAATGTAGTTTTGGTACATAGTATTGTCAAACTTGTCCTAACACAGTTGCATAAAAAAATAAAAACTACCAATTGGGACCAACGATCCCGGTCTCTCGTATTCATGCAGTATTAATATTACCTACTTTACAACTTCATTATTCTTAGTCCTATTACAATATTCACTATTCTCACTATTAGGTATATTCAGAATCTTTTTCAAAAACAATTGTCAGTAAACATGCCAATGCGTGGTTGGCTACTCGTAAAATGGGTGATTGATTATTTCGTGGTTCGGGTCACGTCAACCGGTGAGGTCATTAGTCCCATAAGTGTAGCGTATGTTTCCCTCGGGGGGTGGCGGTCATCTTCTCACTTTGTATGGTGAATTTCAGAGACAACCTACACATCGGCTTGTGGGGTTCTGTCCAACCAGATATCTCCCACCGAGGCATCGCCCCAGCCGGGACAAGCTGTAAGCTCCCGACCGGTCTCCTGACTCGTGTGGGGATGTGGTGTAAGTAAGGGGTAACAATAGGACAAGGAAGAGAAAGAAAAGTTCATGCGCAGGCCCTGGCTTCTTTGTTGGAGTACTTGTCATGCATTTGCCTGGTATTGACCGGAGAAATCACGTAAAACTACTGATCAGAGCAGCTAGCCGCTAGAATTCTCCTCCAGACAACGGTTGAATTTGACCTAGCCCTGTTAGCTAACTAGAGTGGAAAATACTGCCACCGCCAGGACTCTATCCTAGGTAAGAGGCACTGCAGTGCCCAGAGTCAAAGTCGAATTGTGTGAGTTGAGAGAAGGGGAAGAGAGCTCTGAGAGAAGCGAAATGAAGTAAAGAATGAAGAGAAGCATGAGTTATTCGCTTTAACAATAACTGTGACAACAAATAAAGAGTGATTCATGTTATATATTTTACTGCAATTAAATATTTTTTGCCTTGTTTCATTAGGATTGATATTATAGTCAAATTAGTGTGGAAATGTTTGTGAGAAAAGTGAGTTTGAAGCAAAACTGACTAATTTTCAAAATAATTGTGATATCTCAAGAGAATAGAATAGTTGGTGGAATAGATTTTGAAAGCAAAATAAAACATTTTGTAAAACGGGAAATTTTAAGAGGAGGATAATAATTATAGTTCAGACTCCACCTCTACAAACTTCTTCAAGAAAAATCACACTTTCGTTATTTAAAATTTCTCCTTGAAATGATGTCCGCTCGGACTTATTGGTAAAATTCCGTTGGAATGGATATGAATTGTGACAGTTTTTGTGAATATATTGAGCAATTGTTTTCTAAATATTGAAGCTAGTGGGGATGGGTAGCATGAATTTCGCGCCTCTCTGAAAACGTCCGATCGCGAGTAACCACTGTTCATTGGAAATCTCTATTACAACTTTCGGTATCTTCGCTCTCTCTTTCTAGTGGGAATGCGTGACAAACCGAGACTTTCCCTCGTCTACGTGTTACTACTCAACAACTACTCAGACAGTTACAAGAAATGTATGACATCACTGGAAATACCTACACTTTAACAAAGTTGTGAAGAAAACATTCAAGTCACAACAATCAATAAGGTTGAAAATGGCTTGGATAATTAGGATGTATCTTAAAATTTCGAGCAGCCAGGATGCATACCAAAAATGAGATGCGCGGGACACATATTTACAACTAATTTATTTTAGTTTTTTTATAAAATAATTTAATTAATAATATATTAGTATTAGTGGTCATTTTCAGCAATTGATGAACGTAAGAATAGTAATATGTGGTTTGGTCTTTCTGTCTCTAAAGATCAACACAACGCAAAAATAGCAAAATTCAGAAGAAACACTCTACGAGATTTTGCGACGGTTCCTTATGAACCCTTAGGCAAAAAGTAATCTTTCCTTAGCGGCCTGCTTAAAGCGGGAGCGGCATGGGGCGGTGGTCCAGCGCGCGGCAACGGAGAGGGCTGGCACGCCGTGGCGCCGTGAGAGTGGACTGCTGCGCTCGCGGCGGGGGCGGGGGCGACGGCCACGGCGGGCGGAGAAAGCGGATCTAAACCGCAGCGCGCGCCGCCGCCGCCCCCGCCGTCGCCGTTGCCGCCGCCGCGGCCACCGCCACCGCCACCGCCACCGCCGCCGCCGCCGCCGCGGCCACCGCCATCGCCATCGCCACCGTCACGCCGCTGCCGCAGACCTCGCCCCCCGCCACCGCCACCCTCCCCGCCCCCGCCCCAACCGCCGCCGTCGCTGCCGCCACCGCCACCGCCATCACCATCGCCACTGACACCGCCCCCGCCACCATCACGCCGCTGCCGCAGACCACGCCCCCTGCCACCGCCATCGACACCACCACCGTCACCATCCCCGGCCCCGCCCCCGCCATCGCCACCGCCACCGCTATCGCCATCGCCATCGCCGATCTCGCCCCGCTACATATACGTAAAGAGGGAGCAGCATGGGGCCGTCCCCGCCGCGCCACCGCCGTCGCCGTCGCTCCCGTTCCCGCCACCGCCACCACTACCGCCCTCGCCCCCCGCCACCGCCGTCACCGCCCCTGCAAAATAAGCGGCGTTCGCAGGCGTCGTCGAAGGCGAAAGCCCGGGTGGACAGGAACGTGCGCCTGTAATGCCCCATGCTATAGCCCCGTGCATAGCCTCCAAGAAGGGGTGATGTTTGCGCGGATGCACAATCATCACGTGTTAATCGTGCCAATGGAAACACATAGTTGATCTGGGCAATATAAACTCAAAAATTGCTGAACAAGCAATAATGACTGAAATTCGAGAATTGATTTACTTCGTACCATTGTAAATAACTTTACACCTTCATATTATGTCACCAATTATGTTGAAAGCAATGTAGTTATTAATGTAGGTATTCATTTTCTTAATTAGTGTGTGCGTTGAGCACTTCATGCCAATAATGTTGACTGCAGGAAATCACAGCGTGGAATGCGATCCCTTGTGAATTCATTTTATGCACCATTCATTTTGGCTTCTTCGCTTGACCTGGTGAGTTTAGAAATTTTATTTTCTGAAGATGACACTGTACATCTTGAACACACAGCACTGTACATCTTGAATTCCCATAACATCATTTCTATTTATATTTCAAACACCTCCCCATTTGCTGGAAAAGACTGAAACACAAGTTGGAAGTGCTGTTTGTTCCAGATGATACATAATACAATATTGTAAATTTTAGTAATTCTTTAATATTTCTGGGTACTAATTTTGGATTTCATGTGATATTGCCTTGTATAGTGTGTTGATCACTGTTCAGATCATTTATAGCCCGTTCAAGACAGGGAGTGATTTTTTTACAGTGGTTAGAACTAGTTTAGTATCACGTAGAAATGTATTTTTTCACCAGCCATTTCAAGGAGAATGCCAGCTATTAATGACTCTTCAGTGTGGGTTCAGTGTGTGTAGTTGAAGGTTAGGGATAGTTTTCAAGTGTTATTTACATTGTTCCAATACCATCATTATAAAGAATATTATAAGAATTGATACAATTCTTGTGAAAAGAAAAAGATGGAAATGTGTGTGCATGTGAATTAACTTATAGATGTAAAGGGGTAGGCCATCAAATCTGTATTTCAGAGCCCCTATTGTTGACTTTCATCATGCTTTTAATTAAGCTTGATATAGACTAAATTTTCATCACAAAATTATGTGTATAAATAATACTCTTGAAAAGAAAGTTTTAAAAGTGAACCTTTCTTGTATTCTAGCTATATAAATACACTGATATGCAAATATCCAGTTGGTGGAATTATAAGAACAGTAGTTATCTAAAATGACCCAAGCTCAAGTTAGCCAATGTTTGTGAATTTAATGAAAATCATTTCTCCTTTTAACCACCGATAATGGCCCCTTAAACTAGTTTGGCATCAATGAGTCAAAAAACTGAATAGACAATACATGAAAATATTTTCTTAGTAATTGAAAAACTGTTCAATGCCCGTATCAAATGTTGAGTAATTCTGGGTTTATACTCTACCTTTGCATTTTTATCCACATCGTTTTTTGGCTACGTTGTTGATGCAACGTATCTCTTAAGCCTTGTTGGACGTTGAACGCTTATATAAACAAATATGTAGCCTGTAATATCGGAATATAAGTGAAATCTAATAAATCGAAACACTCTGTTTTGAGATAAATAAAGTTGAAGTAGAATCAGGTCATTATTTTTACTTAGTTCATTACTTGTACTAGATACGAGGTAAAACCTGTTTCTTTTAACGCAGTTTAATACGGAATGTTGCTTTTTCGAAGAAAGGAAGCAAAAACGATTTTGTGGACTGTTTGTACAGATGCAAGTTTCTTTTTTATTTATAATACTTATCAATAATATTCATTTATATTATACTTTAATTGCAATTTCGCTAATATGTTGAAATTTTACATGTGTTGATAGCTGGCATGCCAGTTTGATAAAGATACTATATTAATTCGGGAGTGCCCACAAAGAATCTCTCAGATATAGCTGCAACCTTTTGTGAATGCGAATTATCTGAGTATACATTTACTGAAATAGACATTTTATTCAGTTTCTCGTACATGCCCTTCAGTGAAATTGTTAATGAATCTTACACTGCAGAATTCTTGTCTGAATAGTTATGGTGAGAAAGGTAAAAATTGACAAAGAACACGCCAAAATCATTAAACATCGCATTATCATATTACATAATATTAAGTACAATTTCCTCAAATTATTTTGGCATATTCTAAACAAATACACATTTTACTTTTTCACAAAGATATTTAAAAAGTGTTTGTCTTTTTTCAGTTTTGCAAGGTTTCAATTTTTTCCATTTCCTTACAGACATCTCCTGCACTTTTTTCCCTTTGGTAGGAAATTGTGACAGTCGATTGTAGATAAGGCAAATTATTACATTTTCTGAATAGGCACTTGTCATAGACTCGACTGAAAACAATACCATGATACGTACCGCTCAGGCCAGGAGCTCACAATGCACTGGCGTCATTGCACCCAACGTATATGAGAGATATCGCGCAGCGCAGCGATCAAGTTTGAACGTGCTCACGGGAAATGGTTCAGAGAAAGGATAAAAAATAACAAGCCAGGCATTCTCAGAAAAGTACAATGAAGAAATGCATCAAATGATCAGACGACTAATGCATATCAATAATTCAGAAACATAAAACTGCCGTGGTTTGGATCTCACAGATCTCGAGCACTCCCAGGTTCAAGAAGTAATGGTCAGAAGTCATTCATGGTTTCAATATTTAGTCAAAGGTAAGGTAAAATAATGTGTATGTGTTATTTGCTTACATTTATTTTGTAAAAATTTTAATTACGCTGTTTATATTGTTTATGACTATATTTACATAATATAGTAATAAATATTGTTTATGAAATAACTTTTTTTTATTCTGCACTCTCTGGACTACAATTCCTTTCACTGACTCAGAATTCCTAATCCTAATAATTATTGGCATTTAAATTGCCTAGCGTATTTATTTTACATAAAAAATAATGTTCAATTTGACGCTATTTTGAAAATAGCTTCGTATTGTAATTTTAAATGTCCCGGTCGTCATTACCGATTGGCAGATCACCCCATTATCGATTGGCAGATCGCCCTTCGACGCTATTGGCTCAAAAGCGGGATCAAGATGGATGCTTTCCTCTCCATGAGAATTAGAGATGTAAATAAGGGCGTTGAGAATAACATTAAGTGCGATCTCTGATACAATACGAAGTCTCTCTGTTCCTGAGCGCCCCCATTGTTCGTCGATCACCGTTCCTAGTTCACTTTAGTTCAAGTTAAGTAGATGGCCATGTTTCTCAATATATTTTATTTTTATTATTTACATGTCTCAACAATTCAGAGGATAATTTTAAGTATTTAAATAAAAAATAAAATGAAGATAAACGTTCTTTATTATTTTGCAGAATTGTCATTAAGGGGTATTGCACCACATGAAACCGAAATATATGTTTATTATACATGTAATGTTTTTTATAAACACCCTATAAAAAGAAGTTACTTTAATGGTAAGCAAAGCGTGCTAAAATTTCAATTTTTAGCACTAGCACGAAAAGTGAGACAATATTCAGTATATTCAGATGAAACTGAGAATGTAACAATGAAAACAAAATACATTCTTCTGATCGCATGAGTTACTACTGACCTTCATAAACGGATTTGATTTGTATGTTTGAATTAAAATATAATGAAAGTTAAAAAGGCTGACTAAAAAATAGTGTATAGCACACGCGGCAAAAGTTATTTTATTTTGTACGCAGGATTGCGCCATTCGGCTTAACGGCATCGTGTTGCAACATTTTCTACTCGCAAAATAAAATGCAACATTTACCACTCGTATCATAACGTAATTCTACAACAACTGTATAATATAGCTAGATTCTGCATATTGTTAATAGCACGTCAAGTAGGCCATCTTTTATATCAATTACAAAAGACGGTTGCCAAGACAACTGACTTGTTTCAATGAAAAAATTACTTAATGGAAATCGAAGTATTCCTTAGTAAACCTCTATAACCTACTGCTATTCCCCAAGATTTCTAACACCTTATTGCAATATAAAATTAGGAACATTTCCATAAATTTATATAATTTAATTTTTATAGAATTGTGGACAAAATTTCATATTTCATGAGAGAAGGTTTTTTCCGTGGTCAAGGTTGATTTTTTGTCCTTGACCTACGGTCTCGACCAAAATTCCAATTTCAACACTGATACAACAAAGCATACCGCCCAAAATTCTCTCAGGAAACAACGGATTCCGCCCAATGGACGGAATCCAGAAAAATGCATTTTCTTCCCGCAAATCGACGCTTCTTTTTTGCCCAATTGGCGGTATTCCACCCAATATTGCATTCTAGTGTCAAAATTAAATGCTTTAAAAATTAAATACTGCCTTCAATAATTATTAAAGAGATGTATCATTTTGGCTATTATGTGTTAATAAAATTACGACATTATTTTGAAGAGCATGTGCTTTTTTAGGTCCTCAGGTGTTTGTAATCTAAAGGAGGAAATTACGTCGCAACCAAAAGAAAGAAGTTTAAATGTTTTGAAAATAATATTCATGTTCATTGGAAGATTTAGTAGTATTGTACTGAAGTGTGGTGAAGTGTTGTGCAGTGTAGTGCAGTATAAAAGTAGAATGAAAAGTGAATTTCAAATGTTGTGAAGTGAAGTGAAGTGAAGTGAAGTGAAAGTGAAGTGAAGTGTAATTAAAAAGTCGTGTAAACCAGGCAAGGATCCTCATCTTCCCTTAAACTACAGACCTATTAGTCTCTTATCTTCATTATCAAAAATGTTTGAAAAACTATTACACTCTCGTCTTTTATCCTACATTAACTTAATACAAGCTATTCCAAATTACCAATTTGGTTTTCGTTCTCATTATTCGACTTCTCACCAATTACTACGTGTTTCTGAATTAATAGCTGAAAACTTTCATCAAAAGGAACATACAATTGGAATTTTCTTGGATATTGCCCAAGCATTTGACAAAGTTTGGCATTCAGGATTATTATATAAATTACATTCAATAGGAATTCCCATATATTTATTCAAAATAATAAAAAGCTATTTATATAATCGTAAGTTTTGTGTCAAAATTAACACCTCTTATTCAACTTCTCGTCGCATCTTTTCAGGGATTCCTCAAGGATCGACTCTCTCTCCTTTACTTTTTAATATATATATATATATATATATATATATATATATATATATATATATATATATATATATGTCAGATATTCCACACCTTCCTTTTACCACCATAGCGCTGTATGCAGATGACACTGCACTTTTTTCGTATCACAAAAAATTGCATAATGCCCGAAACACTCTTCAAAATTCTTTAAATTTATATATTAAATGGACTCAACAATGGAGAATAATAATAAATCCATCTAAAACACAAACAAAAATTTTCACACTTTGCAGACCTACTAATCCCCCATGTCTCAAAATAAATAATATAACTATACCCTGGATAGAAAATCATATTCCAATTAAATATTTAGGACTCTATTTCGATCGTCGATTAACTTGGAAAACTCATATTCAAAATATTGCAAATAAAACTTACCAAAAAATATCAAAATTATACCCATTAACTAATAAATTTTCAAAATTACAAATAGATTGTGGTATATCAATATTCAAGGCAATAATAAGACCATCACTTACATATGCATGCCCAATTTGGTGTAATGCATCTGCGTCAAACATGAAGAAAATACAAACTATTCAAAATAAATTTTTACGGAGAATTCTAAAGGCTGAATGGTTCATCTCCAATAGCCAAATCCACAAAGAATTACAAATAGAGCCAATTAAAACATTCATCACTAACCAATCCTCCAAATTCTTCAACTGTTTAAACGATTATCCTGTTCATCAACATTTCGATCTGGGAAAAAATTATCACGTTAAACGAATTCGATCCCGCTTCCCCAAAGATATTTTTCACCCCCCATAAATAATTGTATACAATAACTACTACTCAATAAAACCTTCTCTTAAAACTCTAAATTTATTATAAAAATTAAGCAATAGTTATTAAAATCAAAGTTTTATTCGTAATTACTATTAAAATAAAATCATAATTATCTTTAATTATGATATTAATTTCTGGCATCTCCAAAAATGTTATGTATACACTTATTCATCATCCTGAAAAATTTGTAAAATTGAACAGGAAATAAATATATTAAAAAAGTCATGTAATCTTGTATTTAATAGTTTCAAATAACTGTGCGGGTCAACCATAAATGTAGTTAATGTTATTATTGTTAACATATTATTATTATTATTATTATTATTATTATTATTTATTATTATTATTATTATTATTATTATCATTATTATTATTATTATTATTATTATTATTATTATTATTATTATTATTATTATTATTATTATTATTATTATTATTATTTCTTTTAATAATTTAAAGTTAATATTAGTAATATGTAAATTGTAGAGTTCTGCCACCAGGTTATATATACCTACCTGCAGAATAATAAATATCTATCTATTTCAATCATTCAAAATGCATGACATTGTTCAGCGTGTACAATGTTAGCAATATGTAGAAATGCAGAGAAAACGATTTAGTAATAAAATAAAATACTACAAACAAGTGGTACTACATAATGGCACAGATGTTTTGCCAATAGTTAGTTTTCTAATCGTTTTAGTCTAGCGTAGAGTTTTAGAATTCCCTCACCCTCGTCCCAGCTGCTACCTCTCGACGTCATAACGAAAGTTTTTCACATTTTCTCAATTTTTCAGTTCCCTAAGAGTAGAATTCGAACACACTTTAATGAATATTACAAAAAATTAAACATATTTCTGTGTGCAAATTTTCATTGAAAACTTGGGAGCTGTTCCTTAGAAAATGTCGTTTGAGCGATTCTGCAAATGCGCAAATTAAGCTCAATTTCCCGGAGAATTTGGGAGTTGACGAGAAAGTTTAAAATAAATAATCTGAAGCAGTATTACTCACAAACACAAAAATTAATAACAAACCCCCATTATATAAATAGTTATATAAATATTAATGTCATGAGTATACATAAAGCAATGTGAAATACCATAAAAAAACGAGAACGTCATCACGATACTTCATAGAGAACGTTGTTTTAAAGGATAATGAAGGAGAAGCAAGTAATTCAGAAAACGTTGCGAATCGCTTCAACCAACACTTTTCCAGAATTGCTATTAATCTCACAAAGGGACTAAAATCTCAAAATTCAACATCATACACGTTTCAAAAACTGTTCGGCACGAAGTACATTTCCGAAATTTCATCCAACGAAATCCTCAAAACAGTCAGTAAACTAAAAAATAAATATTCATTTGGTTTAGATGAATTTCCGGATTGTTTATTGTGCACCTGCCATTATACACACATTAACTCACATTTTCAGTACTTCCTTATGCACAGAAATATTTCCAGACATTTTCAAAATAACACATATTAAGGCATTTTTTAAACTAGAGGTGCGACAGAATGACACAGACTTTCTCGTAGTATAGTTTTCTAATTTCCTTGGTGTGATCTGGCTTTTAAGGTTTTGCTCCATTCACTGGTCAGCTGCCATTTATCATCGCACAAAGTACATTTTTTTTATATTTTCAATTTCTTGCTTGCCTAGTAGTGCAACCGAAATATTACATCAAGAATATTAAAAAAGAATAAAAAATCGTCCTAAATAGAAATTTTCATTGAAAAATTTGAAACTTTTTAAGAAAATGGCGATTAAGCATTACTATAAATGCGAAATTTGAAGCTCATTTCACAGGAATCTATTGAGTTTTAGAAAAACCTTATTTGAAATCATTTGAAGCACTTCCACAAAAAATTGTAATAATCCATACAAATCGATGAAAATGTCCATTAAACGGAGTGAGAGGTATTTCAAAACAATTACATTTGTGTAATTTTTGATAAAACAAATGAATACACCAAAATGAACTTTACGTCTTATTAAACAGAGCACATTGCGTTATATTTTGAAAAAATGTGAAGAACAAATTTGGAGTTATTTTGAAGAAAATGGTGTTTGAGCGTTTCGGAAACTGCGAAATTTGAATTTATTTGTACAGAAAACTGTTGAATTTTTTAGAAACTTTATTTGACATTATTGAAAACACATGCACACATAAATATAATAACGCTAAGCAATTGCCTTTCGTGTAAATATTACCGACGTGAGAGCCACGTAAATAAATTCATATTTAACATTTTTGAAAAAAACAAAAGAATACAGCAATATGGCGTTTATGTCACAGTCACAGCATAGGGTTCGTTTGGCACTAAACCTATCAAAAATTTAAAGAAATAATTTGGAGCCGTTTTTGAGGAAATCTTGTTTCAAAATTTTTTAAAATTAAAAATATTGCATACACTATTGCACGATAACTACTAAAATATCCGAAACAATGTACCTGATCTTATTGAAAAAACTATTTATGCACAACAAATTTCATTTGAAGGAAAAATCTGTCTTCAATTTTGTAGTCGTAGGAAAACGCCGAAAAATTCAAACTTTTGCAATTTTCGAAAATTCAGAGTTAACGGTGAAAACCGGGCTTTTATAAAAATGTATTTTCTTCTATTCGTACACAAAATACAAAGAAAAAAAATTAGGAACCGTTTTCGAGAAAATTTTGAAAATGTCCGAGGGGCTTCATGTAAAGGAATGAACTTTACGTCATATTAAGCAGTGCACATAACAATATTCAGTAGAAAAAATGAATAAAAATTATGGAGCCTTATTTTGAAAAAATGGCGTTTGAGCGTTTAGAAAAATGCGGAATTCTGAGTTCATTTGAACACGAAACTGTTTAGTTTTCGAGAAACGTTTTTTTGATATTATTTAAAGCACAAGTACTCATAAATATAATCATGTAAAGAAATTGCCTTTAATGTAAATATTACCGACGTGAGAGACAAGTCAATATAATCACATGTTTGTAATTTCTGAAAAAACAAAAGAATAGAGCAATATGGCGTTTATATCATGGTATATGGTTCGTTTGGAACTAAGCCTACCAAAAATTTAAAGAAAAAATTTGGAGCCGTTTTTAAGAAAATCTTGTTTCAAAATTTTTTTAAATTGCAAATATTGTATGCACTATTGCACGAAAACTACTAAATTCTAAAAAAAATTGAAATGACCGTTATGAAAGAACTATTAATGGACAATACATTTCATAGGAAGAAAAATCACTGTATTCAATTTTGTAGTTGTAGGAAGACTCCGAAAAAAAATCAAATTTTGGCAATTTTCGAAAATTTATAGTTAACTGTGAAAATCGGACCTATGGTATGGTTATAAGCGTATTTTACTCTATACGTACAAGAAATTTAAAGAAAATGTTTGCAGCAGACTTTGAGAAAATTTGGAAAATGTCCGGGGATCTTAATGTAAAGTACATCCAAATTTTTGAGTTTTTTTTTCAAAATCTCAAAGCTTTAACTAGAGCCTGATGAACAGGGGTTTCTTCAATTTGGAAAAGATCGTACGTGTAATTTAGGCGCTAGTAGTTTTCACAGATAGACGGACGGACGTTTTGAAGAAAACCAACTTTTCGGTATCAGGGGACCCCAAAACGTGTATTTCCGTTGAAATCTGGAAATTGATTTTCCGCAGCATTACATAACTTTCTCTATACTACGTATATTACTTTGTGTATACGCATGTATACGAGAAAGTAAAAAAGACCAAAAATGAAATTCAAAATTACCGACAAAGTTCTCTGTTGTCAGTTATCTCACAAATATTAGGGAGGATTTTCTATATGCGAATGGAAACTTCTCAGGAAAAACAAAGCGTTTTCAGATCCAAATTTTTTGAAATCAAAGTTTGAAAATCAAAGTCTATGGAAACTGCATTTTTTTCTTAAAGATGTTGCTTCATCAATGGATCAAAATGAAGAACCCACTGGAATATTTTTAGATTTTTCGAAAGCTTTTGACATTATTAACCATAACATCTTATTCTCTAAATTTCCTTCTTGCGGAATTCGTGGTATTGCCCTAGGTTGGATGACCTCATACCTTAAACATCGATATCAAAGATTAGAAATACCGTACTGGCACGAAAGCACATTATTTACTTGTCTTTCCAATTCTTTGCCAGTTGGATATGGGGTCCCGCAAGGTTTGATCTTAGGTCCTATACTTTTTCTGTTGTACGTAAACGATATGCCGTCGTCAATTAAAAATAGAAGAACAGTTCTGTGTGCTAATGACACGAATGCTCTTTGCAATAAATAAATAAATAAATAAATAAATAAATAGTAAAATTTCAGAATTTTGAAATTGGTTTCGTAATAACAAATTAATAGTTAACGAAGGAAAAACGGTTGCAAAGCATTTTCGTATTTCAAATCGGCAATCGCATGCTCAATTGAAAAATGAACAAAATGCAATTAGGTAATGTTAAGGGAACTAAATTTCTAGGTCTCTCAATTCAGTTAAACCTCAATTGGAATGTACATATAACAGAATTAAACACTTAATTAAGTTCATTATGTTACGCATTGAGAATTCTTTCAAAATCTGCCAGCCTTCATACAACTCGTTGCGTATATTTTGCAAATGTACATTCCCGCCTGATATATGGCATAATATTCTGGGGAAGCTCATTCTTTAGTACCCAGACATTTAGATTGCAAAAGAAAATTTTAGGAATAAAAAAAATGACATCCACGTGATTTCTGCCAGTCTCTTTTCATTGAGCTTGGAATCTTACCATTGCCTTGCCTACTTACTTACGAATTTGTCAAATATTACTTACTTAACGGTGGGAACATATTTTCATGCAATACTGGTCATTATAATTCCAACACTCGTAGAAATCAAGTTTAAGTGCCAGTAGCAACAGCTCACTACAAGAAATCCACAAACAACGCGTGAAAATTATTAGTTTCTCACCATCGCAAAGAGAGTTTCTAATACCACTATACATAGCGAGTGCCGCGAAATCATTGCCCGTGTCATTGCAAAGTGTGATCAAGAGAAAGAAGATCAATGTTTACTTTTACCGTTAATGAAAGCGAGTGAAAGAGCCGCCGAATACTCAGGAGTTGGACTCACTACCATCAAAGCCATTCGGAAAGAAAATAAAAAGAGGAATGAGACTAGCCCAAACCGAAAGTTGAAGTCCCCTGGTAAGAAGAGAAGAGTGTCGCGTGGCAATTCTGTCCATGTAGATAGTTTTGACCAGTATGTTATTAGAAATACTATACTGGATTTCTATGTAAGAGAAAAGGTTGTGCCGACGGTGCAAAAGCTTCTACCTATTATTAAGGACAAAATTTTCCGTTGGGCCCAAAATCTTTATTGCGGGTTATGAAATCAATGGGTAATCAAATGGAAAAAAGGCCAATCAAAGCGACGGGTGCTGATAGAGAGACCGGACATACTGGATTGGAGATCCAGATACATTGTTCAGTTGAAACAATTTCGAGAAGAGAACCCAGATATCTATGAGGATGAGACATGGGTTGATAACACATTTAAGTTTCAAAAGTGCTGGCAGAGTGATGACGTTTTGGGTGTCCAAGTGATGGGAAATGCAACAAGTAGACTAATAATTGTTCATGCAGGGGGGGGGGAAAGGGATTTCTTTGCGACACCTGTCTAATTTTTCGAGCTGGCAGTACTGTGGGAGACTACCACGGCCAAATGAATGGCATTAATTTTGAACAATGGGTGCGTGATAAATTATTGCCACATCTGCCAGAGTGTGCTGTTGTTGTTCTTGACAATGCTCCATACCACAGTATGGAAGTTAACAAGACACCGTCCGCATACTCAAGAAAAGCCGACATGATTGCATGGCTTCAAAGAAAGGGAGTGCATTGTGAAGAAAGTATGCGTAAGACAGATTTGTACCGATTAATTGCACCTCTCAAACCACGGGGAAAGCAGTACAAGACTGATGAGTTGTTAGCAGTACACGGACATACAGTTGTGAGACTTCCTCCCTACATGTGTGAGATGGACCCAATTGAACTTGCTTGGGCGAAAGTAAAGAGAATATTTAGGGAGAGAAATGTAACGGGTGATATGTCAGTTACTAAATTGCAAGAAAACATTGAAACTGCAATTCAAGAAGTCACCGTGCAGGACTGGAAAGGATTTTGCTGCCATGTGGAAAAAATAGAAAATGATTATTGGGAGAAAGATGGTATTGTGCCGGACATCATTGACGAACTAATTGTTAATTTGGATTCCGACAGCGATTCGTCAGAGAGTGAAGCCTGCGGGTCATCATCAGATTGTGAATAAGGTAAGCTCGATGCTGAAATAATCATGTAAGAAAAGCGTCTCTGATCGTGAAGTAAAAAAAAAATGTTTTTCGCGCGGCTAGTAGTACGTCGACGGGCAGGATGTCCTTCCCACCGCCGCTCCGTTTCTGGGAACACGCCTACGTTACTTCTGCACCGCGGTCGGAGAACTCGGTCCCGGACAGTGCCAGATGCCATTAACGAATTAAAATTGGTACACAACCGAAGTTAACAGTAAAATCTTTTCTGCTGCATAACTATTTCTATACAATTAGAGACTATACTGATCGCCAAAAAAATGTTTATTTTAACAAACCAATGATATAGTACAATGAATTAGTATACGTTTGCATTGTATAATTCTTAAAAAAAGACTTAATACGTCTGTAACTAGTAATGCACTTCAGCTTCCGGGTCAGAGACCCCCGTCTCCGGGTTTTTGTCCAGTTTCCCTGATTTGATATCTGGACGTGAATGTAGCTTCACTATGAGCACGTCTAGTTGAACTCTTCTTTTGCTCGTTGAGCTTAGTGTGATTAGGGCTTGGGATGGTAGTATATTTTTGAGTGATCAGAGCTTAGGGTGAGTTGCTAGTTTGTTAGCAATGCAGAAAAATCAAATATGTAGTTCATTTACCGTTACGTTTTGTACAACTCGGGAACGAAACTGTCTAGTATTTTTTAATGTTAATCTCGCGCTTTTTTAAATTTTATTATTATTATTATTATTATTATTATTATTATTAATATTAATGTTACTATTATTACTGTTATTATTATTTTACTTTTTTCATCATTGAACTATTAGTAGTTAAATTGTTGGAAGGTATTCTGAAAGTCAAGAAAGCGTGCGTAGATGATTTTCTCCCTCATACGTCTCATATAGTTTCTTTATTTTCTTGACTAAATAAATATCTAAAGAAAATTGCATTTGTGTAATTTAAAAAATGATAATAATACATCAAAATGACGTCATGTTATTCAGAGCATGTAGCTCTATCCACAAAAAAGTATAATGATAAAATTTGGGGTGATTTTGAAGAAAATTTTTGTTTTTAACATTTCTTAATATTGCCCATATTTTCCTCAAAATTACGCAAAAACTAAGCATATTTTGAAAAAAGCATAGGACCTTATTTAAAGATATAGTTTTGAAGAATAGATTTCCTTCAGAGGAAAAATCTTTAGCTTCAATACTGCAGTTGTAGGAAGACGCCGAACAAAATGTCAACTTTTTCATTTTTTAAAACTCTGGTATTTTAATGAAAATGAAACCTGCGTCGCTATTTTGAACATTATGTATGGCATGTGAGAATAATGTTAAATAAATTTTGAAGTAATTAACAAAAAACTGAAAATGCTCTAGAGCCTTTATAAAATGTAAATTAAAACATTGGTTTGAAATACAAGGGCCCGTACCATCAACTAGATCCGCTGTGAAATATCAGTTATAATAAAATACTGCTTGCATTTTAACCTCACCGTTGTTTAGAGAGACAGACGGAAATACAGACGTTTTCTCGTAAGCCAGTTTTTCGATATCGAGGACCCACAAAATGTGAATTCTGATTACACGTGTAGGAGAAAATAATATACCACATAAAGGAATAAGAAATATTCCCTTTTAGTAGAAGAGGATAATCTATAACATGATTTTTTTCACGGAAAAATTGCCGTTTGGCGTTAAAGAATTACGTAACTTTTTCTTAACTGTATATGTAGTATACGAGAAAGCAAAAACGGATTGATCATTCCTTTAACTATTTAAATTACATTTACCAGAACCGGATCTAATGTAGTTGTGAACACAATTTTGTGTTGCAGCACAAAATTGTGTTGGGGAACTTCTTCAAAAAAGTTCACAAATTTACAAATCTGTTCAAAATTCATAATACTTTTTTATATAAATAAATTTTAAATTTCTTTTCTACAAATGCATGTTTTATTTCTCTTTGCTTCAATAAATTTTTATATGAAAAAGTTTTAGTTCAGTATGTTACTTGAATGACAATTATTTTCAGATAAATAATTGTAGTTTATGCAATTAGTGTATAATGTTAAGCTTTATTGTATGAGTACATGTTTTGTCAAATTTGTACGAATTCAATAAAGCAACATTATAAACGAATTGCATATGCTATTTTTTGTATAACAGCAGCAATTTATAAGAGAATTAAACTTTAGGTCGCGAAACAAGTTCTTGTGACGTCTCGGATATTTGAGATATGGGCGAGAAAACGGTGGTCGGCTGTTCCGTTTACCTCCCCCCCCCCCGCGCCATTCTCTCGCTGCGATAACACAATCATACGTGCAGTAAAATCTAATACGTCATTTGTGCCGTAAAATGCCCCATTATGATCGATTTCTTGAACAGAAAAGGTCGTTTATAATGCTGGAATACAAAAAACGTATTTTTCAGTTTTTTAGAATATTCCATAAAAGTGCATGACCTTCGCCGATGGGAATCGTAAGCAACTTTTTACTTTGATTGTCGGAAAATACAGCTCTGCATTTACGTGTACCATGAATGATTGATTTTTAAACAACAGAAAAAAGCATTTTGTCAATTCATCTTCTTTGATATCACGAAAAATCTCTTTCTAATACCTCTGTGCATTAAATGCTGAGCCCCAAAACTCAACTGATTGGATCGCTAACGTTTGCGAGATGCTGAGAGAGTTGCTGATGTTAAGTAAGATAGTAAGAGTAAGATATAATGCTACTGTGGTGTGGGAAACCATGACAGTCCAGTGAATCTCGTATAATAGAACAGATAATAAGAATAATTCTCATCATTCTAATCATTTTCCTGAAGCTGAAGCAAATCTCACTTCCAGCACAGTACAGTACTTCACAGAATATTTAAAAATATATACCATAGATGTACTATTTGACATATACCAATCTCTCACGGTCACCCATTTACTCCAAGAGTGTAATATCAAAGTGATTCATTTAGAATATTTATTGATTTGTGAGTTGTATTCAGGGCCTAAAGACAATTATCCATAAAATTTCATCATCGCTGAAAATAATATCAAACTAACATTTTACAAGTGTGAGGATGTCATTGCGCCCAAAGAATTGAGAGGTGTAATGACTATTGCACAGGATTTGGCCCGCAATTTGAATGAAGCGCGCTACGCGCGCGATGTTGCCGAGTTGCGGGTTACAGTCCCGACCCTCTACAAAGCACATGGACGCTTCAAGGCCTATTATTTAGGACAATTCTCACTTTGAAATGGTAGATGTTCTTCAAATTTAGCACATTGATTCATGATGCTACCTAAGTCATAGTTTTTAAAGCATTTTCAATTGCTACTTTTCTCAAGATTTTAACATTTCTGGTCGTCTCTGTCAAATCTCCATAAGAGCCTATCTTAAAAGAACAAATTTTACGGTCGTATTATTACAAACTCTAGATTGAAATCGATTGAAACACTACTAGAACATAGAAGAACGTTTCATCTATAATTTATGAATAATACTCTAAAGAGGTGATATAAAATGTTTCACATCTCGCTCTACTTCAATTGTAAGACAGTATGGAAAACATTAGATTTTCGTGAGATGAAAAAGTCATGCTAATAGTATGTCTTCGCATTAATTTAATATTCCTTTAAAAATCTGAGCAAATATTTTAAAAATCAGCAATACTGCTCCAGTATTCTCAGTCTATAATGAAAATGAAGTCTTCACATTAAACGGCAAGATCATGCAAATCAACAATGGCTGCATTCGAATATTAATTCGAAATTAGAAAAAACAAAATTTTAAAGAAAATGGTGAAATCCCTTACCACTATTTAGAAGTTGCTGAAAAAACAACGACCTAAAAGCGATTTTTATTATTGAATATTCTTTAGTCATCACGATTTTATTTTGATATTTCATGGAATTACTGAAACATGTTTCTCCTACACTATCGAAGGAAATTACATTATTATTATTATTATTATTATTATTATTATTATTATTAATGAGAGCAAAGCTATTTTTTTCTTTATTAGGGCAGTATTAACAAATCATCTTTAAAGATTTCGAAACTCGTTCTTTTTACCCTTTTTAATGGGAGTGAATAAAAGCTAAGTACTTCGTAGTACTGAGATAATGGAAGAAAACTATTAAGGAACTACTTCTAAGTAACAGTCAGAAAATGATTGTTTAATTTTCACTTTGAATATAAAGGCTCCAAATATTTCAACATATAGAACTAATTAGAATACATTTCGCATTGTTTCTACAAGATCTATTGAAATGGAGGAATATAATATCAAATATTTCACATCCAAACATTTTCAATACATAGTCGCAACAAAAGGAAGACATTGTCAAAATTCAGTTCGTAATTAAATATACATGGCATACAAAAATGTATAAGATTATTATAATACATATCAAAATGTGCAAAAGTATTCATTGTCACAAAATAACCGAGCTTAAGTTGTATATCTACATTCATAAATACTCTTAACAAGGGGTAATAATCACATAAAACATTCACAAATAGGAGGATGTTGTTAAAATTTAAAAAAACATAATAGTGAACAAAATAGTTTAAATTATTCTGAATGGAGTTAACATATGAATAGAAAACCTTTTGTATGTTATTCAACAGTGTCTAATAATTGTTGTAAGCGTAGTTTTGGTCTCTGAAAGGCCACTTCATTCTACATAACAACATAGTAATAGCATAAATGTTATTAAAATGACAGACATTTTTACATTCAAGGTCGCATTTCTTCTTAATATGCATGACTCAGTTCCTTGAAGAACGTGCTCTATCTTATCATAAATTAAGTAATGAGAGCCATACATTGCAGCATATTGTGGACAGCACTCTTTACACAAGTTGTTACAATGTTCGTGGAATACTATTAACAGTTCGGACAAAAAATGGGTCTGTTTTTACATGCTTTAGACTCATGCAAAATTAAAATATAATATCCAAACCTGTTTTGTTGCAAAATGTGCCAGTTTGCTATTACAACCATTAATAGAAAACAAATATTAATACTATACAAAGAGATAAAACCAAATTACTGTCACCATGCAAACAAATCTTAGTATTTTGGGAATGTAAAAATAATATCGCATTTCCTCCAACATTTGTACACAAACACATAATTCTTCAAAATACTATTATGTCGTGCAATATTATTCAACAGGGTTTGAACATGTATCTCACTTTGGAAGTTGAAATGCACAAAAAAGTAAACAAACCATATGCAACAACTTATTTTCACACAAACACAAAGAATTTAATTGCTTGGGAAAACTCGCAAAGAAAATTAACAAAAATTAATACCTTAGATCATGTGGAAAATTTTTTGAATATTCTCTTCATGATACATCAAAGTAGAATAACCCAATGGATGCCAAACTGTACCTGCACAACAAAATGTCTTTCACATTTCAGTTAGTTGATACACATTTATAAAAAAACACATTCATGTAAAAAAACTCACACAAATAGCATCACATCAACAGAACAAAGCGAGTAAACTCCAATCAATAACGAATATATATATTTTTTCAAAGCTTGAACAGACAACTGAATATTTGAAATCTGATCTCATATACCTTTATACCATCTCAATTTACTGAAAAAAGGACAGCAAATACTTCTTGGTGCAGTTAAAAGTGTAACCTAAGTAAAACTTTAATTGTATTAAATAAAGCAACCTGTGTAACAGCAAATAAGTAATATTTATATTTAAGAAATCATAGTTAAGTAGTAAATTTCCTCACATATAGATAAATTTAAATCTGCACAAGGCTTGCGGAAGAGACGATATAATTGGTCCATATCCTTGTGCATTGTCATAAAGCTCAAATAACGGAGCTGCTACCAACTTATAATTTTTGGGAACAGCAAACAGTGCCTTTTCTCCTAACTGCACCAAAAACAGACGCTTGTGTTCTTTTGGTTTAGTGATGTGAGACGGAACGTAAGGATACTGTGGAGGTTCAAAGTTTGGTCTCCACCAGTTTCCTATCGTGTCTTCAATAACCCAATCCTGCTTCACACCGTCTTGCCTGCCTAGCGTCTCAGTCAGTAATCGCTTTAGTCCTTCTACTTCGTCTTCTCCCGGAGTAAGTTCTCCACCAGGTAGCTTGAAGAACGTCGTTCCCAGCTGCAGAAGTAGTACATGTGGCAAGCCATGCTCGTGAACAAGAAGAATTCCTTCGACACTTCTTCGCATTCCAATTTTCTCAAACTCATCACGCATTCGTTGAAACCTTGCCGGAACTGAAGGATCTTTCTCGAACAACGGTTCTTTAGTACCGAATGTATAGTTCGTCAATGGATATAAATTAATTACTCTGTCTATCGTGACACTATGATTTGTAGAATTTTTCTGATCGAAAGGTCCATTTGAAGTCGAACTTCGAGGCCATCCACTACCTTTTATGTGTGTTGCTGCGATCGCCATATTTCACAAAATAAGAATTGCACAGAAATGCTTCGCGTTGCCAAATTTCAGTATTTTCTTGAGTTATCACACACTGTTGAGGAGTAATTGAATTAACACAGTAGCCAAACCGCACAATAACACGCATAAACGAATTAATTTATCTCAAACTTTAGATTCAGTTTTAAGCTTTCGAACTTTTAGAAGCGTACGACCATTCAGAAGCCACTCACAATGAATGTACTCACATTCTCTTTTTACATCCACCTCTAGACCATTGAGGTAAGGGAGGGGAACACGAAAGAGTTCAATACACGACCTTATAATCTAAACTCTTCGCAAAGGAAAAAATCATAACATTTTTCTACATTATATTAAATTATAGTTTTTCTAGCTCGATTTTTACGCACTGTGTCAGTTGGGATAAAATAAAGTTTACTAAATAGTGATGTTCATTTGATTCCTGTCCTGACGTTTTTCAGCAAATGGGCTAAGTTCAAATTACAATGTAATAAAATGTAAAATGTTAAAATTTCCAATGTAATGAAACTCATAATAATAAAGTATATTTAAATTAATATTTTATTTAATATAGGATCAAAACAAATAAAGTAAACGTGATTACTAATTACGATCTTTTTCGGAGATGAAATGTGATAGCTAATTATGATTCGTCTGAAGATATCTTAAGCACATTACGATTACGTATTACATGAATAACTTAACTTAGCAAAGTTATCGACAGAAAAAAAATCAAAATATTTGACATTACTATCGTTTAAAAATCTTTTAGCGAATCTGGTTAGAATGGTTTGACTTGTTACATCCATGCTGTTCATAGCCAGTGTATTGTGTTTTTCTAGTTTGCTAACATATATGTACATTTATAATTTTTAATAGCTTCTTATTCTCCGCGCACATTTTCTTGAGCCCTTGCTTCGCTAGTTGCGAGAGGAGTGGGAAGTAGTTATTTTGTCAAAGAGGAATTTTGTCAAATTTGTAGTTAGTTTTTTATCAAAATAGTTTTTATTATATGGGAGCGAACATTTCTGGTAATCAAATTTTGTCCACAACGTTCGTGGTTTTCATTTATTGTTAATTCAACTGATATTGGCAAATAAGTGTGGTAGGTATTCTGGGGAATAGTACATAGTAGGTATTCTAAAACATGATGGATGTACGTTTTGAATGAATAGTTTCACCTAAATAGTATGACTTATAGGCACGTTGAATGATTTAAGTGGTATTATGTTTAGTAAACCAAAGGGATTGAGAATGGCTCTCAAAACCTTTGATTGAATTAATTGATGACGGATCGAAGATTTCTGAGTTTCAAATATTTCATTATTAATTATATATATGTATATTTAATGCATTCCCGCATTTATTCAACGCTCTGTGAAGAAATGTATTCCAAAGGCCCCTGACTTATCTCACATAATACGTCACATTACGATGTGCAAAGACAGGAAAGTATTACCTACTTAGATCCACATGCAGCGCTTGTGTAGCATAAATTGAAGGCTGCTCCTTGCGCCACAATGCAGGCAACATTTTTCCTGGCTTTTCCATAGCAAGACCAACCCAGCGCCCTCTGTATTCTAGAAGGCGCTGACCAACCATAATATTGTGTTCCACCATGGAATTATTTCCACCATGGTTGGTACAAGATCCACTAGTAGTTGATACAATAGCACCAGGGTTGCCACCTCTCCGGGTTTGACCCTGAGACTCCGGGTTTCAGGAGTGATCTCTTGGCTCCGGGTTACTTTTGAAACTCTCCGGATATTATAAAAAATGAAATAAAATATCTTTTTTGCACTTTAAAATAATATAATCTGTGTTTAATAATTTAATTTTGTCATATGTTTTCGTATTAATGACACTAAATAAATAGAACCAGAACTGCGCGGCAAAATCAGTATGCCATCAGTTCACCGTCTCGAGTCGAAATAGGATTTACTTATTGTTATAGTAATTACTGCGTTATTAACATTATATGTTAATCATATTAATGTATTATTGTTAGGAAATAATTAATTGTAATAATGCGTATAATATATTATAATAAATGTTGATTGTAAAATTATGTATTTACATTGCGTTAACTCCCCCTTCCCCGGTAATTAGTAATCTCCGGGTCATGTCTTCTTGAAAGGTGGCAACCCTAAATACCACCTACAATTGTAGTTGGTATTGTAGTATTGTAGTTGGTCACGGCCGGTGCTGACACTCGTGTGTGTCCGTACGTGACGAGAGTTGTGGGTATTTCCCATGTAAAGTATTACTTTGCGGTGCTTTTGTCTTGCTATACAACGACTGTATTATTTACGCATCAATAAAAATATATAATTAGAGATTCATGGCTCTGTTACCTGAAGGTAGCATTAAGGTTTTGAGAAGCAAGCTTTCAATAATCCAAATGGTATAACCAAGACATGATTCATTTAGTAACACATGAGTATTTTTCATCTAATTGAAACGTACATTTTAATTTGATCTAGCAGAACTGCACCCTGAGTAAGAAAATATAAATATATTTCAATAGCCAAAGTATTTTATTCATTTGAAAACTTGTTTGCATTATTAAAATTTAGAAGATAGATTGCATGAGTTTTGGTCATTTCACAGCATTCATGAGAATTAAGTTGATTGTATGCCACGCTTTATTTAAACCATTTTCACATTAAAGAATGATTTGATTCTCTCCAGAAAAAATAAACCATACATTAGAACTGCAGCACTGCTTGATATGGTCGCGACATCTGGCGGCACGACCGAGGCACGACGCAAAAAGACGTGCCATATTCCATGAATACAAGTCCCTCACGCGCCACGTTATGAAAATCCTAGTATAATACAGAGTAACAAATTGAACATTGTGCTCTCTGCCATTTTGTAGGCAAGTGTGAGGGCAGTCAATTATAATTACTCATGCGCCACGTTATGAACACCAGCTCTCACCATAGGAGTAGTGGTAACATCGCCTCGCCTCGACAGATTCGATATTGGTAGTGGGCCTTGATCACGGTGTAAGACATAGGTGTCTCAACTAGCCGCTTTTTGGGCAAATTTTCTGAAGCACGTTTGAGGCCAGTTACTTGTTTGCCCGTACGGTGCCGACGATCAGTTTGGGCACGGCCGGTCTGCTGTGGTTTGGGCACTTATGATCATGTCTCGCGAATTTAGTATTTTCTGCTGTGTTCGTTGCAAGAAAGTGATATTGGTCAGTGGTCACACAAAATCGGGGAGACGCTACGGTAAAAATATTGGAATATTTTAAGACGTATTGTAAAGAGTGACAGATGTGTTAATTTTTTTATGGTTTACTAGTTTATTGCTGTGTTTACGAACCTCAAAGCACGTAATGGTATTGTTAATACCTTTTGCGGGCCTTTCTGATTCTTTATACCCTCGGGCCTTTTGAATACTTTATGGCCCGCTTTAATATCAATACAACACATACATTTTTATGAATTCGATTTATTAAAGTTAAGATGCAAGCAAATACAATAAAGAAATATTGTAAGTATAATAAGCTCAAATAAGTATAATAATAGTTAAAAACTTTATTTTTTTAATTGATGTGAGAAATTGCAATTCTGAAATGTTCCCGTGAATTTGTAATTGCCACTAGCCACTCACTGTTACGTGTCACCATTTTTTAGACATGTTTCTTGAGTACCTGTACTAGTCAAACTAGTACTCTTGGTACTCATAATAATACTAGTATTCATAGTAATAAGATGTATAAGGCACATTGCCAACATTCCCGGCCAACATCCCCGAAATGTTATTTTTTGACGTTATGAAATATTCTAAAAACTTTTGGTAATAGATGCAAGTAACCTAAAAGTACCGTTTCATCAGCGCAATCCATACTGTTATTAACGCTGTTATATAACTCGCAAATACACCATAAACATTTTCATATATTTTTGGAGATTTTACTGGAAACCTCTGTCTGTAGCATTGTTAGCTTTTGCGAGAATTTCCGAAGAACTTCACAATATTCTTTGATTTTGTTCGAAAAAATCAGTCCAACAACAATTATGCTACAGTAACTAGATACACATTCTGTTTTATCCGACGCCATATTGACAAATGACGATTGCAATGCGTCTTTTCACTGAGACACAAGAAAACTTATAAAATATTTAGAATTCTCGTTTGATTCAGCAACGAACTAGTAAACCATGAAGTTTTGTATGCACCACGGACGTTACTAGATGTTTTTGCCTCGAGTGCGACTTCCAACACCAAGGGCCTCTGACCCGAGGGGTTGCAAGTCACCTGAGGGGTAAAAATATCTACTACTCCCGCGACTTTTCTTGAACCTGGCTTCCCCCTCCCTTAAGCACTAAACAGTTGAAGGCAAGAGCTCGCAGCGAGCACTGATGACAACATTCCAAGCATTTAAACTTGGTTGGCACGAAACAAAAGCTAGTCAAAGCTAGTTGCTTTCATAGTCGAGAACTTCTGTTCAGCATTATCTAAAGAAATGGATGAGGTAGGTCCAAGTCCTTCCAGGGAGGCACCTAAAACTCATATTGCCTACCCAGAGCGATTACCTGGCCGCACACGTGGCAGGTTTGACTGATTTTCCACAGGTTGGTATTACTGGAAATACTCTAGTGGCAGACTTATTTATTTATTTTTATTTGTAACTAATACCCCCACTCCGCCCGAATTTCTTCAATCGATCGTTCAAGAAAAGTTGCGCGATTAGTACTTAACGCCCTTGATTCATAAATAACTATGGAAATCTGTTGTGTGAAATTTGTAGCGAGAGCCACGCATGTTTCCAACTATATATTTGAAGTTCAGAAGAATGAGTATTTCCACTTAAAACAGGATTTGAAGTTATATCAACAACAAAATAACAACTATAGTAATTACATTAACGAAAATCTTTCAACAGTGATTTACTATTGATCATTTGACATTCATGTTGCTCAGCAGTCAACAGGTTTGTTCATCGTAACAGTATATATACATGACTGCCCTTCACTGAAAAAAAATTTCAGTGTCAATTAAAATCTTCTAGTATAAATAAGTTTTTGCATTTTGTTTACAGATTATCTTACGAAGTGAATTATGCATTATTACTGATGCTTATGTACACATTTTGCAATTAATAAATTAAGAGAACTAACAGATTCTATGTCACATATACAAACTACGTTAAGAACAAACCTTACACATCTTTGTGGTCATACCATGAAATTAACAATATAGAGATCTGGTATAATTCCGATAGAGAAATTTTTTACCAACAGAGTAATTTATAAATGGATCTAACTAGGAAATTACCTCTTTGCTAACAACACAAGAATTCAAAACTACGTACTACTCGCGCAACCTTTCTTGAACGATGGATTGAAGAAATGCGGGTGAAGTGGGGAGTATTAGTTACAAAGGCGGCCACTAGAGTATTTACAGTAATGCCAATATTTGGAAAATCAAAGTCAAAGCTGCTACGTGTGCGGCTAGGTCATCCATAGATTAACATCCATGGGTCATCGCTCTGGGTGGGCAACAGCAAGGACACTAGATAGAAGTTTCAGGTGCCTCCCATGAAGGACCTGGACCTGCAAAATTTGAAGTTTTTTCAGCCATTTCTTTAGATAATGGTAATAAAGCTGAATAGTTCTCGACAATGAAAGCAACTAGCTTTGACTAGCTTCTGTTTCGCGCCAACGAAGTTTTAATGCTTTGAACGTTGTCATCAGTGCTCGCTGCGAGCTCTTGCCTTCAACTGTTTATTGCTCAAGGGAGGAGGAAGGAAGGTCATCGATCAAGAAAAGTTGCGTGAGTAGTATGATGACTACAAACCTATTCCCATGATCGTCAGCACAAGGCACCTTTTTCCTTTTATAATATGCAGAGCAGCCCCTCCACTACATGATTCCAACTTGTCTGCAGCTTGAAATACATTCTCAACGTCAAAAAATGTACTTAAAGCTGTACTAAACGAAAAATTTTCATTGTTAAATAAAAAAATAATTTTAATCTTTATCAAAATGACCTACAAATTAAAAAATGTTACAAATTAAAAAACGAAACATTTTCATTGTTAAATAAAAAAATTAATTTTAATCTTTATCAAAATGATCTACAAATTAAAAAATGTAGTATGTTATAATTCAAATCAATTATTGATTTCAATATTAATAATATTCTATGTATACATACTATTTTCTGAAATAATTAGAAATGTATGACTAACAATTCTCATTATTACATAACCAGCTTACAAACAGTATACCTACACAGTTTGCATACATTCTTAATTTCCTAAATATATTAATATACATATCACATAAGTATCATTTATAACGTTCACATTTATTGCAGAATTATTATTAACAGTTATTTTCCTGTACCTCAATTTCAAAATGCTGTTGGATATGTACAAACCTTTCATTGTAAAATTGCTTTGACTAGGAATTTATGACGAATTTTCTTTTGAGAAAAACCCTTATGTCATTCTTGTAACATTTCATGGCATCTGGTGAAAGGTAGAATTATTTAGTAATATCTGCTTGTGTATGGCTTTTTTCACCCAGAGTATTATTAGTTATGATTGTATTGCCTATTTGTAGTGCTATGGGGGTGAATAGAAGTGGGGCATGTTGCGTTTCAATTGATAACATTATGGTTCTGGGCATGAATAAATATGGGAAGGCACGAATTTTAAAATATTTAAAGTATCTTTTATGTGAGACTCATGGCCCAGTTGTGCAATGGTTCTAATAATTTATTTTTTTAATTTTAAAATTGTTCCACCTGAATTTTCCTTGCATTTTCCCACAAACTTAGAGTAGAATAATATATTGCAATAATTAAAATTATTTGAAAGACAATTTACTGTTACTGATTGTATATCCCACTGATTGTATTCAAACATAAGATACTTAAAATAACTGAAAAATGGTTATTATCATCATCATCATCATCATCATCATCATAATCACAATAACAGTACTGGTAAATGAAGTCCAGTACTTCACAATCTGTTCATATTTCACAATCATGTCCTATGATTTTCAAAGAAGACCAACCATTAGTTTATTCTCAGATATTTTTTCAAACATCAACAAATTTGTCTGACATCCTTCGGAGATATTCAATGAATCTTCTTCAAGAGTTATAGTTACTTCCCCCAACATTTTTTCATAATCATCCTCTGAAAATTTAATAGTTTTAAAAATATATTTTAAATTTTTTACTGTTAGGTGGTAAATTGTTCTTATTTGAAGATTGTAATTCCCTATAATTAGAAAAAAATCAATTATAAATATTAATTAAAAATAGTACACAATAAACAATATAAAAAATACCATACCAATATGGTTCAGTATGAGGATCACAGTTGTCATATACGTTTGATGATTTTTTTTGGCATGGTTTCCAATGGCAGTGACTGTGGTATGGGGGGTGACTTTGCTGTGACTTTGCCCCAAATACTAACTGAACGTTCAACAAAAATAAACAAGAATGAAAAATAATGTAAACAAATAAATTCTTACATTTATTAATCTTAAATATTACCATTTTAATTATATGAAATTCTATCTTCAGGTTTGGTAAATAAATCAAAACTTCTACAAGTTACTTTATTTATTTTTTAATACTATTAAAATCACATATCAACTGCATGCTTGCCATTGTATACATTCCTAGAAATATCACATGCTAATCTGTTTGGATTAGCTTCCATTTTCAGTTTTCTGCATGCATATTCTGCTAACTTTGCACTAATTTAGTGTAAAATGTTCATTTATATTCTTTGATCATACAATTTAACTCCTGGAATTTTTTTCTGAACTGATACATAAATAATGTATAATATATTTACATTGGGTGATTAGGTTTCACAATAGTGATTGTGTATGACTTCACACTACTTGAGTATTTATTTTATAATTAGCTCCTGGTGTAATGTGAATTATTAGAAAATATACTTTTTATCATGCATAACAACATTTTCGTTGTTAAAATGCTTGACGAAAATATAATCATTGTCGTTTAATTTTCTCCTTTTATGGGGAAAACTTAAACTTTTATTATCTTCTCGCTTTGATGCGGAAAACAAAGCTATTTGATGTGAATCTATCACTACTACTATCACACGGTTTAACGAAGCATTTTCTACACACTTTGAAAATTTCTAAATTTACTTTACACTCTGGAATAGAGTTTTACTACGAAGATATTAGCTAGGACAGCTGTCAATAGAAAACATCTAGCCCAATAAATGCCAAGTCTGATCGTAGCGATACTAACCTCACACGAACTAGAATCACACAAGCTTCAGACTTAGACTGGGAGTGAACACACCTATATCTTACACCGTGGCCTTGACGGTTTAAGAGTCGCTTCCACATGATTGTCATCCGAGTCTGCTGGGGAAGCTCTTCTCAGTTCAGGTGAGTGAAGGAGGAGAAATGGGGGAATGGAGCCTCTCCCTCACCTCACACTAGATGGTGTTTGAAGTGGAAGGGTGGTAAGGGGATGGGTATATGACCCGGGGTAAAGCTGCGTCCACATGATGCGTCTTTTCGGCATAAAATTGCATGCGTTAAGTTGAAAGACGCGTGTGCAACAACTAGATGCACACGCGCTACATTGTCCACACTGTTCCTCCTTGTTGTTCAATCAATCTGACGACATGCTTAGGATTTGTACTATCTGTTCTCATAATCAGGCGAAAGAATATTAGGAGAAAAGCATTGTAAGAAGAAAAAATTTAAGGAGTCTAATAATGAGGGAAGAACATTTCCCTTTGAATTGTTATGGATATGATGTGTAGTGATAAATCAGCTCATCAGCATATACAATTCTCTTGGAAATACATGTCCTAAGTCTCTAACAGTTTTCAATAATCTAGAAGTTATACCAAATTCTAGAAAATCTATAATAGTTAAGACTCAACCATTAGTTTTCACTGTAAGACTTCAATGTACGTACACTCAAACGTGGATCTGGTGCTCAAAAAGCAAAATGATGCTTAAATAGGACAAGAAACGCATGCTAATTGAGACAGAGAGATTCTTAGATCGTAAGGGATCCTTACACGGTGGTAACATATCGTGTTTGGGTCTTCAACCTTACCGTTACGAATCGAATCCGACATAGTGAGGTAGGCGAAAGAAAATGTACGAAGGCAACTGTTTACATACTTCGAATGTCAATAGCACTGTGTATGTGCACTGTAGTTTGAATAACAAATAAAAAGTATGCTTTGCACGAATCCAAAAATGTTTTACTTCCTCGTGCACTGCTTACACAGTATAGAGTATTGTAATAATGCGGAAAAAACGAGGATTTTTCTACTATAACTCTGATTGTCAGACTCTGGTAACGAGAAAGTGCACAATTCTTGATCTTACATGTAGTAAATTATTTCTTCTTGCAGTAGTCAGGATCCTTACTAAGAACGGTAATCAGAATCCATGTTTTGTTGGTTCCGACACCGAAAATTGATAGACGTCTGTCCATCAGCCTGTCTGCCTGGGCTCAATGCTAGCGCCTAAACCGTCCTGACGATTTTCTCCAAAATTGATAATGCCCGATCGATCTGAACGAAATACCTGTTTCCAACGCCGTGCGATTTGGAAACAGATACTTGCATTAATGGAGGTACAGTACATGAAACAACCTTGAATAAAACTTTCCCAAATATTACTCCAAAGTTTTGTAATAAACTTTGCTCTCGGATAGGGTGAAGAGCTAAAGAAACGGCTCAATTCTCATTTTCTTTGAAATGACTTAGTTTTTGAAAAACGCACAAGCTTAGATGTTTTTGACGTCTTTCCACTACTAAAATAATAAAAATATAAATATTTTTCTTCGTACAATTTTTTTAATGAAAAATAGATCTTTAAATAAGGTCGTGTTCAAGTTTTCGAGAACAGTTTTTGCGTAATTTTGCAAGAAACACCAATATTTTCTCAAAAACCCATTCAGTCCGTTCTTTTATAGTGCATTTATCTTTATTTGTACCTAAAGGCTAAAGAAAAATTTCTCTCAAAATTCCGCGAAAACTAGTAAAATTTTCAAAAAGATTTAACGACGTTAATGAAAGAACTAATCATGAAAAACAAATTTTATTTACCGAAATAATTGCTATCATCTATTTTTTAGATGTAGGAAGATGCAGAAAAAAATTCAAATTTTTGTAATTTACAATATTTCAGAGTTAAAAGTGAAAATCTAATTTGTATAATTTTTATAAGTGAATTTCACTCTTTTCTCACAAGAAATAGAAAGAAAAATTTTGAGACGTTTTTGAAAAAAATTGATAATATCCCAGGGGCTTCATGCAAAGAACCCCCAAAGCATTTTTAAAATTGCACAGCTTGGAGTTGCGATGGATCGACTGGGGAATATTCATTTCAGAAACAGTCCTAGAAATAATTTAGGCTCTAGTTATTTTTTTATAAACGGCAGGACGGATAGACAGACTTTTTGAAAAAAAGCAACACTTTTTCGGGGTCTGAGGATCCAAAATATGTATTTGTTGAAATTTCGAAATCAATTTTCCCGATATCCGTATATACGTACGTATTTCTCATATACGTACGTATACGAGACAGTAACTAGTGGTGTTCCAGAATGGCGCAGACTTTCTCGTAGTAAATTTTTATAATTTCCTTGGTGTGGACTGTCTTTAAGGTCTTGGCCCATCCTCTTGCCAGATGCTATCTATCGCCGACCAAAGTACATTTTTGAAAAAAATTTTCTCAACTTCCTCATTGGATAACCGAAATAACTCGTAAAAAATCCTAAATGGCAATTTTCATTGAACAACTTCGGTTCAGCGTTACTGTAAATGCAAAATTTGAAACTCTTTTCACAGGAATCTATTGAGTTTTTGAAAAACTTGATTTGAAGTCATTTGAAGCACATCCACTCAGAAATGAAATAATGTACACAAAAAGCTGGAAATGTGCATACTAACAGCGTGAGAGATATTTCAAAAAAAAGTTCAGAAAGTCAGAAACATGGGAACTATGGAAGCTAGAAATAGCGACTTGATATTACGTAGGGAGTACGAGGCCACAGGGAGTACTGCCAAAAAATCTTGGCAGGAGAGCGAGTCAGCAAGAATAGAGGCAATTTTAAGAAAATATCATAGTAAATCAATTTGGGACGTTACGAGATCTCTGCGTAGTAAAATAAATGCAAGTAATGTAATTTCAGCAGACGCGTGGGTTCAGTATTTTTCACGGACTCTCGCAATAGCAAATATTCAAACAGAGACAGATAGTTTCAATGATCGGAGTTTGCCTGAATTAGACGAACCTTTAACCTGGAATGAAGTAAATAGGGCTATTCCAGCCATGAATAATAAGAAGGTAGGCGGCACAGACGGCATTCCAACAAAGTTTATTTCGGAATTGGAGCACATAGACCCAGAGAGTATTCTGAATTTATTTAATAGCATTGTTGATTCCGGATCGTGTCCAGAAACATGGAGTACAACTATCCTCCAACGGTCTTTAAGAGAAAAGGGGATTCGAATTGCTCAATAAAACCGCTGCATTAGCCTTTTACCAGCGCTGAGAGGGAAAATATAGTGAAATCTCAGAATTGCAGGCAGGCTTTAGAAGAGGCTTCGCGACCACCGACAATGTCTTTGTGTTAGATACCCTATTAAAACAGGTACTTGCATGTAAACGGTGCCATTTATATTGCAGTTTTGTGGATTTCGAGAAGGCTTTTGACTCTATCAATAGGGAAGCATTATGGCGAAAACTAAATGAGCTAGGTGTCCCACGTGAAGTTTGAAAAGTGTTGCAGAGCCAAGTACAGAAACGTAAATTTCTGCGTCAGGTGCGGAAGTACATTGTGAAAAATAAAACCGACAGTAGAAGTAAGACAGGGCTGTCCTCTCTCACCGCTGTTTTTTATCTTCTTTATAAACGATTTATTGACTCGAGTAAAGGAAGCGGATAAAGCTGTGCCGGAAATTGATGGCATGAAAATTCCCGAACTACTATATGCTGATTATTTAGTTGTATGTTCGGAGACTATTGAGGGCTTACAGAAGAGTTTAAATATCACACAAAGGTATAGAGAGACTCGGAGACTGAATGTAAATATTCAAAAAACGAAAATAGTTGTCTTCCAGAATGCGTTCATTTGGAGTAACAAAGAGAAGTGGTATTACGCGCAGGATGAGATCGACCGTGTCAAAAAGTTTATATATCTTGGTGCAAAATCTTCCATGAATGGGGGATGGAATAGTCACATAGTGGTGGCTCAAAGTGAAGGAAGAATTGCGCTCAAAGAAATAATTTGCGCAGTGTGGAGGGTTCCGGAATTGCCTTCGAAGGTGTGCGATACAATGTTTAAATCGCTAGTTCTCCCAGCTGTGAATTATAGGGCAGAAATCTGGGGAGCGGATAGGATAGATTGACTAGAAAGCATCGAAACAGACTACGTATTTCAAATTAATACTCTGAGTCTCTAGATTCGCAGCAAAGGACGCAGTCTTAAGAGAGATCGCTAGTGTAGGAATTTGGAAGGATTTTAATATGAAAACCATTAAACTTTGGATTAGATTAGTAGGTGAACAGGCTGACACGCTTATACGTAGGTGCTTTAGAGTGCAGTTACAGGGAAACGACCAACGCTACTGGTCGTGCAAAATTAAACTGCTAGTAGTACGTGCAGGTCTCGGAGACGTTTCTCAGGAGATGGTGAGGGAAAGGGGAACATGTGAGATAGAACGGCTAATTGCCGATAGGCTTGCGAATATTGAAAGGCAAGAGATCTTGTCACGAACGGCCAAAAAACGTTTGCTAGTGGCACAAATTCACGCGAGTCCTTTCTGGTGTTGGGAAAGTTTCGTTCACACACCTAGAAAGGCCGCAAGAGAGGGATACGCTTGGTTCAAGGTCGTGGGTGGACACAACGTAGATTGAAAGACTGGAACGGTAATGGCTCTGTGTGCTTAGCGGTGACAGGGAAGATTGGATCCACACCCTTTTAAATTAATGTGCGACCAAAACATGGACAGTAAAATGGATGGGAATGGGAAATTACTACTTCCAACATAGGAACGTAACGCTCGCTCAAAACACTTTAGTTGATAAAAGATGTAATTTCATGAAAGAATTAGGAACATCTCTAGGAAATGTTCGGACCATTAAGGAAACGGAAATTAGGAAGTGGGAAAACAGCACTGGTTAGTATGAGTGGAGCCTAGACGGGATAGGAAATAAATAGATAAGTCAATAAGCAAACAATGATTAACTTAATCTGTAATTTAAGTTAAGATAGTAAATTGTTAAGTAAATAAGTCATAAGTCATAATCAACTGTTAAGTAATAAGTACGCAAATAAGTCAATAAAATACAATAAAATAAAAACTGTCAAATTAATAAACACAATAGGGGGCACAGGGGAGTGGGTGTTGGAAATGTAAGTGCAGAGGCAATGGTGCGGAAGATCTTCTGTGGCGGTGTTCAGGAGCTGAGGAGGCCAAACACTGGAAGGAGAATGCATGACGCTCGCTCCAGGAAATAAATAAATTGTTATAAAAAGCATGACAGATTAGCATGTACTCGGCTTCTGACGGTAGGTTTTTCCCTCTTCAGGGTTTTTTCCTCAGCCGTACCTTATGACGTCTTTTCCGCGGCTTTGATGCGATGGACAGATCATTTGGAGTGAATACTAGAATTCGAAAGGTTAGAACGCGGTAGGATGTAGGTATTGTAATAGCTTCAAGGCCTTCGACCAAGCCACATAGTTTCAAATTATCTAATTTCTCTATGTGATAATTACCTATTAAATTTTTAAAAAAATATTTCAAAAACATTTCATTTATGTGATTTTTGAAAAAACAAAAGAATGCACCAAAATGAACTTTCCGTCATATTAAACAGTGCAATTAGCACTATTCGTTGGAAAAGTGTGAAGAAAAAATCTGGAGCCATTTTTGAGAAAATGGCATTTATACGTTTCTGAAAATGTGGAATTTTGAGCTCATTTTCACAAAAAACTGTTGAGTATTCGAAAAGTTTATAATATTAAGCATATTAAGCATTTTAAGCACATTACATAAAGCATTTTAACACATCAATACAATAATGTGAACAAATTGCCGCTAATTAAAATTTGCGGCGTGGAAGACAACACAAAAAACTTAATTTTTGTAAAATATGAAAAAACAAAAGAATAGAGCATTATGACGTTTAAGTCATCTTATGGAGTTAATTTACCACTATCTCTACCAAAAGTCTAAAGAAAAAATATTTTGTTTTCTAATTTTATTTTAAATTGCAAATACTGCACGCCATATTGCGAGAAAACAGCAATAATTTTCAAAAAAATGTAGATTATCTTAATGAAACAACTAATTATGGGTAATAAATTACATTTTAAGTTAAAATCTCTATCTTCAATTTTGTAGTTGTAGGAAGACGCCGAAAGAAATTCAAAATTTTGCAATTGTCGAAAATTCAAAGTCAACAGTGAAAATAGAACCTATATCACCTTTATCGGTGTATTCTACTCTATTCTTATAAAAATTTTAAAGAAAAAATTTGGAGCAGTTTTTAAGAAAATTTTGAATGGCCGGGGGTCTTCATGTAAAGTTCCCCCAAGTTTTAAGAATGTTTTTCAAAATGTAAAAATTTCAATTAGAGCCAGATGGACAGGCGATTCTTCAATTTGAGAAAAATCCTACGCATGGTTTAGGCGCTAGTTGTCACAGGACGGGCGGACGGACGGACGTTTTGCGTTCAATTGGTTTTTCGGCAGCAAGAACTAGGGTTCTGACTACACCACGTGTTAGAGGATTTTTTTCTCTTAATTTAGCAACTGGATTTATCCAATTTCTTGTTATCAGGGCCCGACAATTAACTTTTTCTGTGGATTCGCCGTTTTTTCGCCCAGCATTACATAACCAACATAGAGCAAGCATTGCATAACTTTCTCTATACTTCGTATATACGTATGTATGCGAGAAAGTAAAAAAATGTACATATAATTTTATTCATTTAGATCGAGTACACGTCGTTAATAAGTCCTTATTCTTATTAGGCACTGAACTTACCAAGAAATTGTGCCAGTGCTACAAGCATGACGATTTCCCGAAAGCGCGCATATTTGAAACAAACTTATTGTCGAGTCTACCTTTAATATTTGTTCAATACATTGAGGAAGTGTATCAATTTAAGTGTACTACATAGAGCGAACAAAGTGGTTTCCGGAAATTGATAGCCTTGTATATTGAAACGCTCTCCGTTTCTGTTAAATTATTTCTGTAACCGGTTTCCGAATTTATATGGTTTTTGGGCGCCAGGAAAGGGTTGCGATTTGAAATTTCCCGCAAACACATCTAAAGGGAAAATAATTATCTTACTAGCTCTGCCGGTTGGGTTCTTACGAAAATAATCGTCGCCAATACTTACTTTCTTCCTAGCAAACGATCATTCGATCCGCTCTCCATACGGAAGAAGCGAGGAATCTGAAATTTGTTTCTGGAAAGAAATCATTAAGCTGTGGATTGCACAAGATGGTAAAGAAATGATAATCAGCTTTTCCTTTTCAGAATGAGAACGTTATAAGTTTATATCTCAATTAATTATTTTTGACATGAAATGTCACCTTGGGCATGACCGGTAGTAAAAATTGTCTATAGCGCTATTGTTCTTTCTATTTTAGATATCCATGCGATCTTGGACGATGAGGCCAGGAAGAATCCACTGCCTCGATCAATCTTCTCTCTTGTATCTTGTTCTCGGCCCACTGCCGGGTCAATGTCCTCCTCAATTTATTACTTCTTTCACTTATGACTCCCGGTGCCAGAATTATCCAAAGGTCCAAATAGAATTACGCACACAAAATATAAGTCCTCAATTATTTCCCGCAAAATTCCACCAAGTCCCGCATCATTACATTACATTAAGAAATACGTATTTACAATGACCTCTTCAGCACGATGTGCACGGTACGCGGTCTAAAGCTCCTCTCCCATATTACAAAAAGTTCAACCCTCGATACTTTTCATACCTTCTTGTCTCCTTTTTTTCCAAAACAATCTCCAGTTTCCTTCTACGTCACAGCCCATTACTAGTTTACCACCAATCCTACATGCCCTTATATCACAATCTTCTGCCCGTTACTTGCCACGCTGTTTATTTACTTCCGCTTCCCTGGTTGCTAAGGAACGCCTTGCCTGCATGCCTATGCCCTCAACATTTACACTTTTTACGAAGAATTTAATAAATTTTTGTCCCCAATTCCCATCAAAATATTGTGTGACAGTCTGGTATGTCACAATATACGAGAGAGTGGTTCTCAATGGCTCTTTGGTTTGCGTGTTCACATTCCCGGCCGAGGCAAATTATAGCTGTGCGCTTTCCTTGCAAATGTACCAGTATCTATCGCTGTGTGACGATGAAAAAGTCCACTCTAAGGTTATGAAGACCAGTATATACGATGACGGGATGTCTTCGTGCTAACCACACGAACCCCTTATTCCATGGCCGAGAAGCTGGGTCACCGCTGGTCGGCCAAAGCCCGTGGTGGGCTGTGGAGTCATAGGGCAGCATATATATGAGAGCAATGGCTCTGATATTTAACCATGTCTTTTGGACTTTTCACATTACTGGGCAGATTTTATAGTAATATCTGTCTGTATACATACGTAAATGTTATTGGTGTGATATGTTGTGGCTGATCGAGTAGTATGTTAGCCAAAATCGCAGCTAGGATTTCACCACTGCAGAAGCTGTCCCCAAGTTAAGGCATCTGCAAAACTAATAATAAATATTTTTGAGAGGAACGTTAAGCAGTTGAGGAAAGAAATATCTGTTTTTGACTTTGATATTGAGTTTTTTGTGTATATGAAGAAAGAAATGGAATTTAGATTAACATATCGTGTTCACGACATTTAAAGGAAGAATTTTGGATGAAGCCGAGGGTATGTTTACAAACACTTAACAGCTGGTAATGTTAAACATAAGTAATGCGGCATATCTCCCTTATGGTTGAGCCAAGTAGAATCTCAAGAAGAAATAAAAGTTGAAAATAAATTGTTCTCATTTGAACAAAACTCTTGACTTAATTTTAAGTAGCCTGCGCTTCAATTTGGGGAAACATACCAGGTACATTATTTCAAATACTGCACAGTTAGAAAATCGATGTCGACACACTCCAAACAGGGACCCTTCCTTTCGTTGGCTGAATTTCAGTTCAAGGCGGTATGCCTCAAATTTCAGCACTTACAGAAGTGAAAGACATTAGAACCTCCTCAGAAGAGCCGTGTTTATTATGTTGACTTTTGAAGCTGATGAAATAATTATTGCTGAGCACCCATGTTTGAATTAGCGTGGGATGTAAAGGGAACGGGAGAAAATAATGCAGCTTGTAAAAGAACAATTACATTTGAAAGTCTTTTTTTCTTCGTACTGTTCTATGAACGTCTATAGTAAATTTTAAAAAAAGAACAATTCTTTTTTAATAAAAGACATTCAGTATTATTCTACTTTTAATTAGTTACTAGTAGGTATACATCCTTTCCGCTCTTTCAGACATCTTCTGACCTATGGTTTAACCAAGAGAATGAGTGATCTTTTAATTAAAAACATATTTATTTTTTTTCCTAGGGCTCTTATCCAGCCGACAGCCGGTTGCCCTTTACGTCCCGAAGGGACGCATATTCGACCATACACTAGACAAACACTTGCGGGCTCCTCTGATCTGGGGTCAGCAGAACGCGAGGCCCTCTGCGACAACACACACACACAAAGTCAAGGGGAAAACAGCCATGCCCAAGGTGGGACTCGAACCCGCGACCCTTCGGACCGAAGCGCTGAGTTGGTACTCGCTCTTAGCCACCTCGGCCATCCAGGTCGGCAAAAACATATTTATATTTAATTTAAAAAAACACTCTTTAATTAGTGACATTCAGTTTTTTTATACATGGTACGTATTCTGTTTTTAATTAGCCATTACAAGTAGCCATAAAAATAGTTTTTAGCAAGATGTTACTGCTGCATTTGCTAGTATATATCAAAAGCTAAATATTGAGCTTGATAAATAGGAGTCCGACAAACATCTACTGATTATTTGTTCGATAACAGATTTTGCCCCCCCCCCCTGTTATCGGTTCATCAACACCATGAGGTGGCAGTCGCTCAGTGGGAGGGGGAGATGGGCGCAGGTGCATTGCGATCACGCTTGAGTACGCCTCTCCCACCACTTCTGTTCGAACAAGTAATCTCTATCTCGATGGTCGTCGCGCATTCGGGTTATCAATTGTATGATGAACACTTGAAAAAGTTTGTTGCATTGGGTATTTTCGAAGTCCTTGAATGCTACACTTGCAAAAAAATGCATTGACGTAATCACAAGTATTGCTTTTTATCACGTGACCTGTAGAACTGCAATTGCTGGGGGAACGCGATAAGGCCAGTACTTGTTTTTACTTCCAGTCACAGGGTGCATCCCAGCCAGTATGCTAAAAGTGGTACTTATGTATTTGAATTTCGAAAGATGACCCACTCAGGAAAATACTTTTTTGGAGTGTGGCCAACTCCACGCACATTTTCTCTCAGATGATAACGTAAATGCAAGTTACACAACCTCACAAGTAAGTATTATTGAAAATGTTTAATTTTTTTTTTCATTTTAATTTCCGTAATACATTCTCTCTATAAACATAGAATCAAGAATATATTATAATTCTGGGGAAAAGAAGCTCAACTTTTTGACAGAAAAATCTTATTTTTGGATTCCTGATGCCAATCTAGTGGATAATTAATCTTCTTATATGCACTAAATTACTTCCAGCAACGCTTGGCGTAGGCCACGGAAAATCTACTTTGTTGGTTCTTGATACCGAAAACAGGTTTATGGCATAACGTCTGTGCGCCCATCCGTGGCCTATGCTAGCGCCGAAACCGTTCAGACGATTTTCTTCAAAACTGATATTCCGCAATTGTCATAGCCAAAATCAAGGTCCTGCAAGATTGAAAGGTTTATTTTTATTCTGGAGGGGGGTACTTCACATGAATCCTCAACATTTTCTAAACTTTCCAAAAAATGGCTTCGAATTTTTATCACATATTTTCCTTTGATAAAACTTTAACATATTATCGTTAAAATCTCTGAATTTTCGAAAGTTACAGAAGTTGAAATATTTTCGCCGTCTTCCTTCAAGTTCATTATCGAAGAACAAGATTTTGAAAACAATGTAGTTAATGGTAGGAGTACAATGTAGCAATGTAGGTAGCACATGAGTGCGTCCCAGTTTCAGAAGTGGAAAGCGAATTTTCAATTTGCGAAGAATTTGGAAAGAGAGCAGCAAACATGCAACAGACTCCAAGTAAAACATGAGCAGAAATTCATAAAAGCATAAGACACAAACAAAATTTAACAGTTTCTTCAAAAATTAAGTTGTGATTTTTACTTTCTTGTATACATACGGAATAATATACGTGGTATAGAGAAAGTTATGTAATTCTGGGGGGAAATCGGGGGATTTCCGGCAAAAATTCATTGCCGGGCTCTGATAACGATTTTTCGGGTGGATAAATCCAGTTTCTAAATTAAGAAAAAATCCTTTAACACATGGTTTAGCCAGAATCCCTTTTTGTGGGTCGTTGGTATCGAAAAGTCAATTGCCGCCGAAACGTCCGTCCGTCTGTGAACAATAATAACCTAAACCATGCGTAGGAGAAATGCTGAAATTAAAGAAACACCGCCCATCTCGATCTAGTTGAAGCATACAGTATTGATATGCTGATACAATATTGTATGTGATAAATCAGAATTCCAATGAAACATTTTACTTCTTCGGAAGAAAGCGTAAATGTGTAATCACCTTTCTGATACCGTACAATACGAACATTTTTTGTATGAAAGTCCCAAACGTTATCATCAAAAAATTGTTCAAAACAACACTGGGTCATTTGGTACTATACTTGTGTCGCTTGTAAAATTCTTGAAATTTGTAAATTCAGGATTTCTGTCAATTTTCCCTCACTTTCTTTGTTCTTTCTTACGTTGAAAAGAGGCAGGCGTAGAGAGAATATTGTCATGAATGCACTGATCATACTGTCCAGAGCCAATATTACTATCTAGTTGTCACAGATGTGAGTTTTTCCGTCTCACTGAATTGCATAATTAGTGCTTCACTTTCTGATCTAAGTTGGGTTCCAGGTTTTTCAGTGTGCTGCCAACCTTCATCCCCGCTGTCCTACACACTGATAAATCGTCTGGAGGCATAATAAAGATAAATATACTGAAGTAATCATTATCTTCCTCCAAAATCGCAATTATTTGTTCTGTTGTTAATAATCTAAGAGAAGAAAAGATATATTAGATGGTTTTTGAAATAATTAATGGTGCCGTTCGTGCCTGGTGTTCCAATATTAGAATATTTTAGAAAAATTGTTCCCAGCTCAGTTAAATAGTAATATTTTCAAGATACTGATAAAAGATACATTGCCATTTAACTATTCTCATAGTAACAAAAAGTTTAAAGTAAAAATAAAATACGATTTTTTTCACCTTGTATCACTCATAGTGCCAGCAGTGAAATGACGGCTCAATAAACACGTGTCCAAACGAGAACTAAAATCAATTATTGGCACCGTCAGGAAATTCGATCCCTATGTTCAAGTTCTAGAAAAATAACGAAGCCTCCAAGTGTGTTTCGCAATAAGGAGTCAAAACACTGTCGCTTGTTCTAATATGGAACACCGGGCAAATATGGGTTAATGATATAAATAGTTTGTACATGCATCTGACAATTGGCCCCAGTACTGATAAAAACAATACTTTTAGATGCCACGAAGACGCATGTTTTCGTGTTTTTTGGTTTGGTTTTTTGGTTTTGACAGTGACTATGATATTCATTTGATTAGCAGATTGTGTGTCCTGATCCACCAGTGGTGCCAATAACAACATTTCAGAAAAATAAATAGAGATTGCTGAGTTTGAAACTAGCATTCTAATGTGAAAACGTAATTGCATTATTTGAACTCCAAACTTTTAAAGTTTTTAATAAAACTTTATGATTTTAAAACTTTAATTATTGTTTGGGATTGAAGTTAAAAAAATGTTAGGACTTATAAAAGCTATTTTCTTTTGTAACTAATATTTCTTCTATACAAATGCTTACATATTTTCCTGTCTCATTTTTGGACTACAAAACTTGTTGGTTGAACTATTTTGAATTTAAACACTGAGAGACCTGCAAGTAATAATTACAAGTTCAATAAAATTACATTTTTCTTTTCATCTTTGCCTTTTCCCACTTTTAAGGGTTCAGCGCGAATGGGGGCAGGCTTATTTTTATTGATTATTCAGTCTGATCCCCTTCCTAATGCCAACCATAGGGACAATTAATAATACACTTAAATACAATGGATTGAATTTGATCTCTTTTATCATATTTCATGTTCTAAAGGAGTAAGCATTGCATGTTATGTTTTTATTACAGGGGCCCCTCTCAAAATGTTCATGTGCGCACATGTATGTTTTTACTATGAGAAAATTTACAGTATTCTCAGAAGCAAAATTGGTATCTTAGATTTTAAGATCTCTTGGAACTCAGATAACCTAATTAAGTTTGGATTCATTGAATTTTAGGGCCGTGAATGAGCTCTTATCTGTTGCTGTGAAATGTTCAATGTGAAAATTATAAAAAGATAATGTAAATAATTATTTCAAATACAATGTAGCATTTATTTTTGGTATCCATCTGTTTATTTCTCAGATGAATTTCCTAAATTTGCCTATTTCAATTTTTTTCACATCTGTTCATATTTCTGTTGGTGGTTCTCATGCCAGAAAAGCTAAGCTGATTACAGTAATTGATTTTCAATGTATCAATTTATTTGAACCTTTGTTTCTCTTGAGTCATTTGCAACATGTGGCATACAGCATTCAATATCTAAAGGTTAAAATTGATAAATTAGTTTCATGAAATTTAAAAATTTTAACATTCACATATTGATGTGTGCGGTACAAGTTGTGCAGTTGTGCAATACAAGTGGCAATGACAATGACAATGACTTGTTGAAACAAGGGACTAAATAAATTAATATAAGACATGAATTAACGACGGTCGTATTTAAAAATACTCTATATTATTGCGTTTTGCTTAATTTTGTTTTCTTCTTTTGTAGGTTGGGGTCTTACGAGAGCACTTGTCGCTATTAAAGGTTAGGAGTGAAAATATTTGGCAAAATAATATGAATAAAATTATTTCAGATTTGTGATATTGTGAAGTGAGGTGTCGTGCAGTGTAGAGAAGAGAATTAAAGAAGGAATTGATTTCAGGGTCATAGTGAAGTGAAATGAATTGTAGTGTAGTGCCAGTGCAGTATGGTCTTAATTGTGCAAATATTCAATGCGAGTTAGATTATAGAAGTTTCTTTGTCATGATGAAATTCAGTGTTTTATGAATTAATCAGTTTTTATATTACTTATTATTATTATTATTATTATTATTATTATTATTATTATTATTATTATTATTATTATTATTATTATTACCATTATTATATAACTTGTCTTTCTAGCCGGCGGCGCTAGCCGAATTCGTTTACTACGCTCCGTGAAGTCACGAAGGTTAAGCGAATTCGAGACTCGCGGGTTCCTGGTTGGGTGACCGGCAAGGAACCCCCGGAATCTAACGTCGTCGAGCCCCTGGCCGAAGGGATAAAAGGCACCGACTGACTCCGACGTGACGAGACTCGACAAACACAGTAATTACACAACAGTAAAGTAATGAGTAGTTATTACTTGGTAACGGAGGATTACTCCAACGAAAGCATTCAACGCCCAACAAGAGTTTAGAGACGCGTTGCGTCAACAACGACGCAACAAATTAAAAAAAAAACACAACTTGTATGTTAGTATGTACCCTCTCCCTCAGAAAAAATGTCGTTCAAAATTCTATCTTCCACACCGCGCCGACAAACTTGGACACCCCTCGGCCTGGGGGAGGGCAGGGGGAGGGACGCGTTGACCAATCGCTAGCAGGTAGAATCACAGTTGTCTGTGATTGGTGCAACATCCCAAGGGGCAGAAAGAACGCTGTCTCAGGGGGAGGGGGCTAGTTCGTTTACGTACGAGACGGAAATATCGTCATATTTCCCTGCCGAAGGAGGTAGTTTGCCTGCGCGTACGCCACGACGAAAAAATATTTCTAAGCGGGGTTTTCCGTCCAGAATGATTGTCTATAGACCAGTAAATATTTATCATTTTAGCAACAATTATTCTAACTTTTAGTAATCGATTTGTAACTCCTGACAAAATGCTATTTTGAGATATTCATTTCAGGCACAATTTGCGGAGCCTTCCCGGCCGTTCTAACGCATATTTCGAATTTGTTTATAAAATTATAAATTGTTGCAAAATTGTTAATTCGCTGTTTTTGGTTCTGGGACATCGGGAGACTCTCCCCACTTTAGATTTGCAAAATTTGGAAATTGTTTATAAATTTGCAATTGTTGCAAATTTTTTTATTGTCTAATCTGAATGGCGTTTAAATGTGATGCAAAATTCCGGAATCCGTTCGGTGCTATTATATCTCGTTCTCGAGATATATGTAATTGTTTATAAGAAATTAACATCTTAGTAGACCCCATTTGTTTGCGCTTAATTCATTCGCGCTAGCAGAATAGCGTGGGATGGGCCTACTGAAAAAACAGTTCTCCAATGCCGCGCTTTTGCGTGCCATATACGCTTAAAATGCACTTGCTTGTAAACAAATTCTGTGGCCAATTTAATTATGATAAATTCGTATTTTTACGGCGAGTATGAGCATAACTTTTATTTGGTTTTTATATTCTCTTTTAAGTCCTACAATTTGCAAGTCGATATATTTATCAAATAGGAAAGAAATTGATTATAAAAAAATATTTTTCAAGGTGCATTACGCCCAAACAATTGTTTCTGTTTTTCTATCAAAGGGGTGTTGAGCAACCGAATAACTGTATTATTAATTTTTTTTTAAGTCCCCTGTTAACACCGAGAGTCAGAAACTATTTGTTCCTCTTGTTTAACCATTACCATTAAAAAATAGGGAAACATATTGCTTAGCTGTTTGCTATAAACTGCACTGGATTGGATGAAGGTAGTGTTAAGGTTTTCAAATACAGAAATATTCAATTTTGTGTTTTGAAAGATCACATGAGTAGAATCACACATCACAATATTTACACAAGTATAGAAATTTCTAAATAAACGTATATAAACTTTAAGTTAATACTTTCAATTCAATTTATCATTCCTTTCTAAAACTGCACATTTTGCATGATGATTTCATTGTATAATATTCAAATCAGAGCTTTATGTGCTAAATCTACGCATTGTTAATACATATTTTTAAACAACATTAATATATTTAATATACATTTAAAAGGTTTTTAGATTGGCGAACGTTTCAATGAAATTTCATGAATTCCTAAATGCTTGAAAATAAATACTTGTAAAATTAAATAATTGTAGCGTGTAAAAATATAACAAACTCACGTATTTGGTAAAACGAGTTGATATTACTAAAAGAAAGCAAAACAGATGTTATAACAATTCAAAGAGATTTAGCGTTTGTTTACAGTTTAGTAAATATCAATGCACTAGCATTTCCCAATGAAAATACATAGAACGAACTTGGTGGTCAAGTGATATGACCTTCCCAACACAGACTACATTTCAGTATCGTCAGAGTTCGAAGGTGGTTTGTTGGCCACCATTCTACGAATCTATCAAAACCTTGAATTTTGCACGACCATCTGTACAGCGAGAACGTAGCGGTTTATTAAACGGAAACGGGCCATTCGAGGTATCTAATGTGCACTCTTTGAAACCGTTTAACCATTATAAACTATCCCTAAGAAAAATATCAAATAAACAATGTTAAAGATCACCAGCTTAACATTGCCTTTACTATTTGAATGTTTTCAACATCCCCAACACCAACAGAAAACCCATGTTTTTACAGGTTATTATAAAACCAATTCAATAAATATAAGCATTTATTCACGTTATTATTTTTAAAACACTCAAATATCTACGATGTTATTTGATTCATGTCTTCATCGAAGATCTGAGATTAAAAAACTGATAAGCAGAGAAAATTAAAGTAATTTTGAGTGATTGATGAAGTTGAATGATCAAACGAAAAACAATGTTTCTTGCTTCATATAATGCTATCGTGTTTAACAGACATGTAATTACATGTGATACCTATATTTAAACATCCAAACTAATGAAAATTTTCAAAATTAAAATCATCAATAAAACGTTGATTCTTCAGCAAGGATTATATTATTAAATACTTTTTTGAGATTCATGTGCTCCTGTGTGAATAACGTAGTAAACGTGATTCGTATGATCCAGTTGCTCAGAATAATGCATAACCTGCTAGACACATACACTAAACATAATAGTTGTCAAATAGTTATTTACGACATGAGTATCATAAGATATCTTATTACAATACGAAATTAGAGAATTATCAAACAAGACTCTTTAGCTGAAATTGTTAACCAATTGAATATTGTAATATAATGTTACCATTTGAATATCATAGAAAGTAAGACGCAATTTGTCAAAATTCATGTGAACTATAATTTTTCTTTAAATTTTACTCCTTATCCTGCGAAAGATGTGTGACAGTACTTATGTTAACAATTATACTGCCATGGGTTTAATTAATTAGTTTTCAGCACGCAAATTATTGTTTTTGGTTTTAAAGAAGCATGGATATACAGAGTATCGGGGAACGAAACGTCGAAAGTTTGAAAAAAGCTGTTTAAACAATTTTAATCATACTTTTTCTAATAAACTACATAGATATTTTGAATGGCTGAGCTGCAATAAACACGCAAATTTTGGTTTGAAAATATGATTTCTACGAAAAAATTTGCATTCTAGAATCATGTAAACAGACCAGAAACATGTAACATGTTTATTATTAACAATATAAATTAATATATTAGTTCAGAAAAAAATTAACCGAGAAATAAAAAAGCAGTCGAACTGTGAAAATTGGGTGCTTTTTTATTTCTAGGTACATTTTTCTTTCTGATCAAATGTATTCATTTATTTTGTTAATCATAAACAATTTAGATATTAATGAAGTGTTTATATGCTTCTACAACGCAAATAGTTGCCTAGAAAACATATATCCAAACCAACTTTTGAATGTTTATTGCGGCTTAGCCATTTGGAATATCCGTGTAGTTTATTAGACAAAATAAGCTTAAAATTGTCTTACAGCTATTTTTCGAAGATTCGACATTTCTTTCCCGAATATCCTGTATATAAAAGGCTTGATTTCTGTTGGTACGCGACGGAACGGCGTTCCGGTTCTTTGGAAATAATTATGAAATTATATTATATATAAATAGCTATTGCTATTATATTAATAATTAATTTGAGGCGCGTTTCGGGGCCTAAGATTTTAAAAATAAAGGATATATGTATCATAATAACTCTTATGTCGACACTGTTCTCAGTTACGTCGTTTTAATTTAGAGAATCAAAGTCTAAGTTTACTCACCTAAATAAAGTTTATCTTACTATACATACTATTTAGAAAGTGTTTTATGTTCAAAACAAGTGTTGCCTCAACAGCATATATTTTCACGTATTATTCGTAATTGCTATGCAATATTCAATACGGACTATGTGAACCTGCAAAAAAGAAACAACAAAAAAGACCTACTGCAGCAGAAAATATTTTCTACTCGTCGGGATTCGAACTCGGGTCTTTAAATTTAACTCACCTGACACGGTTCCCCCTCACCACCAGGTACACGACAAGACTACCTCCTTTCCGATGCGAAAAGAAAGTGAAGCATTTGCAGTTTTAAAAAAAAACAGGGTGTTCAATTTATCTTAATACAAGATCTATTTTTAAAAAGATATTTCATTAAACAAAAATCTCTAGCGTTCATATTGTTTTTCGACAATGTTATAAAGATCAGTCGGGGCTAATATTATACAGTAGAAAATTGGGGTTAATGTATTACACTTTAAGAGTTGTTATTTATTTATGTCCAAAATTAAAGAGAAAATGACAAATGATAGGAAATATATTCTATTATAATGACCATATAGCAAACACTCAGAATGTAACAATATTTGGGAGGGAAAAAATCAAAACTAAAATGCCTAATTTTTCCAGTCAAAACTTTACCACCGTGATATAAATCTTTTGATGTTACTTCGTTATTTTTTATGACACGATATTTTTGAAAATAGGTTATCATTAAGAAAGAATTAATATTCTTTTCTGCGTTACATAATGCAATAATAATAATCGTGTCATGATATACAGCCTCAAATTTGTGGGGCTAATATGATACAACTTAAGAGGCTAATGTAATACAATACGGGTGTCGGGGCTATTTTGATACACTAAAAATTAACACGCAGACAACTGGAAGGGATTTTTTTATGTTTAATATTACATCAAAGGCGCTAAAATTCCGATTTGATGTTGATAAACTATCCAAGTGTTTATCTGAGAAAGAAAGACCAGGCGACAATTCAAATAGTTTTCCTCGTTCTCGTCCCTACCCAGTACATGGTGATTCACTTATGATTATCAATTGGCGGAAGCTTCGCCCAAAATTGAACGTACGCCACTTTTAAACATCTTGTGCTTCGAGGAATAGATTTACAGAAAAATTGGAGCTCTCTTTGAGAAAATTATGTAAATATGATGGGGTTTGGTGTAAAGTACCTTCAAAATTAAAAGATTCGTTTCAAATTCGAAGATTCGTAATACTAGGCAGATCGTTCAAGGAATATCCATTTTGGTGAAAATCGTGTTTACTTTAGGCTCTAGAATTAGTCACACGAAGACGAGATTCACAAAGAGTTTTTTTGGAAAATCACTTTTTCGGGTTCAAAAAACAAGCGTTTTGACAGCCTTGTGTATAGAAAATAAAAGAACAATACCAACAATCCACTTTTTTCAAACTAGCTACTTACAAAACGTGTTTTCTGTGAAAATTTCTACACTTCCTCCTACAGCATTACGTAACTCTCTTTACACGTGGAGGTACTTTACATAAAGGGATATTTTAATTTTGGGAGGTACTTTACATAAAGCCCCAGAGATATTTTCAAAATTTTCTCAAAAGCGGCGTCATCGGTTTTGATTAATTTTTTTTTCCATAATCTCAAGAACGTTTAAGAGAATGGTGTAGATCTCATGTTGGCGTCTGTCTGTCCGTCTGTAGTTAACACAAGCATCTAAACGCCGCACGTTCTTTTTTAGTCAAATCTGTGATACATGACAGTTTAAAATCATCTTTGTGAGAGACAAAAGTTATAAGAGTTTCTGTGGTATAGCAGGTAAGCGCACTGTTGGAGAAGCTTAGGCACGTAAGATCGAATCTCATCCACGGCGAATAATTTTTGCGGGTAGAAACAATTTTGCGGTTAATTGTATAGTTATAATCATTCGTATCCATTATAAATATCACATAAAGCATGTGTTTTGAGGCGCCACTACTTATTTTAGTGTGTTAATGTCTTTAAGAATCACGTATAAATATGCCCCTATTGCGATTCTGGCTTCAGAACGTCTGCAAGCGCCCGTGTTGAGCTCTAGCGTTATCGCAACTTTCATCTGTGACGTAATTCAACCTTGGCCATAGTCGCCGAAAGATAAGACCGGAACGACTTCCACAGAGGGTTCTAAAGACCACGGCTTCTGGTTGAAAATATTTCTAAGTAAAATGAGCTATGTAGTTGCGTGGGTTGTAATCGTTTGGGTTCTTATTGCGAATTTGATACCTTTGACACATGTAGAACATTCCTCTAATAAAAAATCTAAGTGCAATGAATATCACGTAACTATTCTTTTCGTAATAAGTGTGCTTGGACAACGTGTTGAGAAATATCTGTGATAGCACAGTGCGGTCGAGCCAGACCTACGGACTACAGGGATCCGAGTTCAAATCCCAGTAACGCTGGAATATTTTTACCTCCACGTGTAAAGAGAGTTACGTAATGCTGTAGGAGGAAGTGTCGAAATTTTCACAGAAAACACGTTTTGTAAGTAGCTAGTTCGAAAAAAGTGGATTGTTGGTATTGTTCTTTTATTTTCTATACACAAGGCTGTCAAAACGCTTGTTTTTTGAACCCGAAAAAGTGATTTTCCAAAAAACCTCTTTGTGAATCCGTCTTCGTGTGAGTAATTCTAGAGCCTAAAGTAAACACGATTTTCACCAAAATGGATATTCCTTGAACGATCTGGCTAATATTACGAATCTTCGAATTTCAAACGAATCTTTTAATTTTGAAGGTACTTTACACCAAACCCCATCATATTTACATAATTTCCTCAAAAAGAGCTCCAATTTTTCTGTAAATCTATTCCTCGAAGCACAAGATGTTTAAAAGTGGCGTACGTTCAATTTTGGGCGAACGATCTGAATTTTCGAAAATTGCGAACAAATACCTATTAACATTGTCGAAAACAAATATTAACGCTAGAGATTTTTGTTTCATGAAATCTCTTTTTAAAAAGAGATATTAAATTAATGTAAATTAAACACTCCACTCTTTCCTAGTAATGATCCACTCTTCACTAGTAATGATTGCTGCTATTGGGTCTAACCGCTTCCTTATTCTTTGGAGGGCTACTGTTTTTTTAATTTTTTTCCAACAGTATTATCTCAAAAGTACTGGATGAGAACAGTTGATATCTGGAGTTGAAGGGATGGTGTTAGCTCCTATTGTAGGCCTGGTTCCTTGTGATTCCAGTGAAAAATCAGTAACTGCACTGAAACAGCAGAAGCTTCCGCCAATTGATAATCATAAGTGAATCACCATGTACTGGGTAGGGAGGAGAACGAGGAAATCTATATGAATTGTCGCCTGGTCTTTCTTTCTCAGATAAACACTTGGATAGTTTATCAACATCAAATCGGAATTTTAGCGCCTTTGATGTAATATTAAACATAAAAAAATCCCTTCCAGTTGTCTGCGTGTTAATTTTTAGTGTATCAAAATAGCCCCGACACCCGTATTACATTAGCCTCTTAAGTTGTATCATATTAGCCCCACAAATTTGAGGCTGTATATATCATGACACGATTAATATTATTGCATTATTTTAACGCAGAAAAGAATATTAATTCTTTCTTAATGATAACCTATTTTCAAAAATATCGTGTCATAAAAATAACGAAGTAACATCAAAAGATTTATATCACGGTGGTAAAGTTTTTGACTGGAAAAATTAGGCATTTTAGTTTTGATTTTTTTCCTCCCAAATATTGTTACATTCTGAGTGTTTGCTATATGGTCATTATAATAGAATATATTTCCTATCATTTGTCATTTTCTTGTTAATTTTGGACATAAATAAATAACAACTCTTAAAGTGTAATACATTAACCCCAATTTTCTACTGTATAATATTAGCCCCGACTGATCTTTATAACATTGTCGAAAAACAATATGAACGCTAGAGATTTTTGTTTAATGAAATCTCTTTTTAAAAATAGATCTTGTATTAAGATAAATTGAACACCCTGTTTTTTTTAAAACTGCAAATGCTTCACTTTCTTTTCGCATCGGAAAGGAGGTAGTCTTGTCGTGTACCTGGTGGTGAGGGGGAACCGTGTCAGGTGAGTTAACTTTAAAGACCCGAGTTCGAATCCCGACGAGTAGAAAATATTTTCTGCTGCAGTAGGTCTTTTTTTTTGTTTCTTTTTTGCAGGTTCACATAGTCCGTATTGAATATTGCATAGCAATTACGAATAATACGTGAAAATATATGCTGTTGAGGCAACACTTGTTTTGAACATAAAACTCTTTCTAAATAGTACGTATAGTAAGATAAACTTTATTTAGGTGAGTAAACTTAGACCATTCACTTTGATTCTCTAAATTAAAACTTGACGTAACTGAGAACAGTGTCGTCATAAGAGTTATTATGATACATATATCCTTTAGTTTTAAAATCTTAGGCCCCGAAACGCGCCTCAAATTAATTATTAATATAATAGCAATAGCTACTTATATATAATATAATTTCATAATTATTTCCAAAGAACCGGAACGCCGTTCCGTCGCGTACCAACAGAAATCAAGCCTTTTATATACAGGATATTCGGGAAAGAAATGTCGAATCTTCGAAAAATAGCTGTTAAGACAATTTTAAGCTTATTTTGTCTAATAAACTACACGGATATTCCAAATGGCTAAGCCGCAATAAACATTCAAAAGTTGGTTTAGATATATGTTTTCTAGACAACTATTTGCGTTGTAGAAGCATATAAACACTTCATTAATATCTAAATTGTTTATGATTAACCAAATAAATGAATACATTTGATCAGAAAGAAAAATTAACCTAGAAATAAAAAGCACCCAATTTTCACAGTTCGACTGCTTTTTTATTTCTCGGTTAATTTTTTTCTGAACTAATATATTAATTTATATTGTTAATAATAAACATGTTACATGTTTCTGGTTTGTTTACATGATTCTAGAATGCAAAGTTTTGCATAGAAATCAAATTTTCAAACCAAAATTTGCGTGTTTATTGCAGCTCAGCCATTCAAAATATCTATGTAGTTTATTAGACAAAGTATGATTAAAATTGTTTAAACAGCGTTTTTCAAACTTTCGACGTTTCCTTCCCCGATACTCTGTATATCCATACTTCTTTAAAACCAAAAACAATAATTTGCGTACTGAAAACTAATTAATTAAACCCATGGCAGTATAATTGTTAACATAAGTACTGTCACACATCTTTCGCAGGATAAGGAGTAAAATTTAAAGAAAAATTATAGTTCACATGAATTTTGACAAACTGCGTCTTACTTTCTATGATATTCAAATGGTAACATTATATTACAATATTCAATTAGTTAACAATTTCGTCTAAAGAGTCTTGTTTGATAATTCTCCAATTTCGTATTGTAATAAGATATCTTATGATACTCATGTCGTAAATAACAATTTGACAACTATTATGTTTAGTGTATGTGTCTAGCAGGTTTTGCATTATTCTGAGAAATTGGATCATACGAATCACGTTTACTACGTTATTCACACAGGAGCACATGAATCTCAAAAAAGTATTTAATAATATAATCCTTGCTGATGAATCAACGTTTTATTGATGATTTTAATTTTGAAAATTTTCATTAGTTTGGATGTTTAAATATAGGTATCACATGTAATTACATGTCTGTTAAACACGATAGCATTATATGAAGCAAGAAACATTGTTTTTCGTTTGATCATTCAACTTCATCAATCACTCAAAATTACTTTAATTTTCTCTGCTTATCAGTTTTTAATCTCAGATCTTCGATGAAGACATGAATCAAATAACATCGTAGATATTTGAGTGTTTTAAAAATAATAACGTGAATAAATGCTTATATTTATTGAATTGGTTTTATAATAACCTGTAAAAACATGGGTTTTCTGTTGGTTTTGGGGATGTTGAAAACATTCAAATAGTAAAGGCAATGTTAAGCTGGTGACCTTTAACATTGTTTATTTGATATTTTTCTTAGGGATAGTTTATAATGGTTAAACGTTTTCAAAGAGTGCACATTAGATACCTCGAATGGCCCGTTTCCGTTTAATAAACCGCTACGTTCTCGCTATACAGATGGTCGTGCAAAATTCAAGGTTTTGATAGATTCGTAGAATGGCGGCCAACAAACCACCTTCGAACTCTGACGATACTGAAATGTAGTCTGTGTTGGGAAGGTCATATCACTTGACCACCAAGTTCGTTCTATGTATTTTCACTGGGAAATGCTAGTGCATTGATATTTACTAAACTGTAAACAAACGCTAAATCTCTTTGAATTGTTATAACATCTGTTTTGCTTTCTTTTAGTAATATCAACTCGTTTTACCAAATACGTGAGTTTGTTATATTTTTACACGCTACAATTATTTAATTTTACAAGTATTTATTTTCAAGCATTTAGGAATTCATGAAATTTCATTGAAACGTTCGCCAATCTAAAAACCTTTTAAATGTATATTAAATATATTAATGTTGTTTAAAAATATGTATTAACAATGCGTAGATTTAGCACATAAAGCTCTGATTTGAATATTATACAATGAAATCATCAAATTAACAGTTTTAGAAAGGAATGATAAATTGAATTGAAAATATTAACTTAAAGTTTATATACGTTTATTTAGAAATTTCTATACTTGTGTAAATATTGTGATGTGTGATTCTACTCATGTGATCTTTCAAAACACAAAATTGAATATTTCTGTATTTGAAAACCTTAACACTACCTTCATCTAATCCAGTGCAGTTTATAGCAAACAGCTAAGCAATATGTTTCCCTATTTTTTAATGGTAATGGTTAAACAGAGGAACAAATAGTTTCTGACTCTCGGTGTTAACAGGGGACTTAAAAAAATTAATAATACAGTTATTCGGTTGCTCAACACCCCTTTGATAGAAAAACAGAAACAATTGTTTGGGCGTAATGCACCTTGAAAAATATTTTTTTTATAATCAATTTCTTTCCTATTTGATAAATATATCGACTTGCAAATTGTAGGACTTAAAAGAGAATATAAAAACGAAATAAAAGTTATGCTCATACTCGCCGTAAAAATACGAATTTAGCATAATTAAATTGGCCACAGAATTTGTTTACAAGCAAGTGCATTTTAAGCGTATGTGGCAGGCAAAAGCGCGGCATTGGAGAACTGTTTTTTCAGTATGCCCATCCCACGCTATTCTGCTAGCGCGAATGAATCAAGCGCAAACAAATGGGGTCTACTAAGATGTTAATTTCTTATAAACAATTACATATATCTCGAGAACGAGATATAATGGCACCGAACGGATTCCGGAATTTTGCATCACATTTAAACGCCATTCAGATTAGACAATAAAAAATTTGCAACAATTGCAAATTTATAAACAATTTCCAAATTTTGCAAATCTAAAGTGGGGAGAGTCTCCCGATGTCCCAGAACCAAAAACAGCGAATTAACAATTTTTCAACAATTTATAATTTTATAAACAAATTCGAAATATGCGTTAGAACGGCCGGGAAGGCTCCGCAAATTGTGCCTGAAATGAATATCTCAAAATAGCAGTTTGTCAGGAGTTACAAATCGATTACTAAAAGTTAGAATAATTGTTGCTAAAATGATAAATATTTACTGGTCTATAGACAATCATTCTGGACGGAAAACCCCGCTTAGAAATATTTTTTTCATCGTGGCGTACGCGCAGGCAAACTACCTCCTTCGGCAGGGAAATATGACGATATTTCCGTCTCGTACGTAAACGAACTAGCCCCCTCCCCCTGAGACAGCGTTCTTTCTGTCCCTTGGGATGTTGCACCAATCACAGACAAGTGTGGTTCTACCTGCTAGCGATTGGTCAACGCATGCCTCCCCCTGCCGTCCCCTGGCCGAGGGGTGTCCAAGATTGTCGGCGCGGTGTGGAAGATAGAATTTTTTGAACGACATTTTTTCTGAGGGAGAGG